>JAQFYM010000065.1:0-136842 GCA_034694785.1 Agrenia bidenticulata
TCACTGAACTATAGTTGCAGGAGAGAGATCATCATAATTATTAACCGGGTCACCTTGGGAGGAGCCTAAGCGTTACAAAATTCAAAGGCTAAACTTGCTTGAGAAAGTTTTCTCAAGAAATAGAAATGTTTTGAGGTGATTGATTAAAATAAAAGTGTTTTTTCTACTTTTATCACTGGATTTATTTCCAGGTGTTTAAAAGTTTTTAAACAGCTTTGCTTGCATATTAATATGGACGTGAGGGATAGAATTTAATCCCATCAGAGAAATAGGGGCGTCGTATGTAGTACTATAATATGCAAAAGATTTATTCACGCACGCTAAATTAAAAACTAAAGCCAAAACAAACGGATTATAAATTAGAGTTTGAATTATTTAGTATTTTCGGGTCTATAACTTGCTGTTCGATGTTCCGTCCTTGCAATACTTTAGTAAAGGACAAGGAATTAGAACTGGAATTCAAGAACACCGAGGTTCAAGGACAAGTCCATCGTATTCCCTACTAAACCAAATAATAGAAACATTGAATGAATCATTTTAAATCCTGCTTTTATTAAAACACATGAGGGAACTACTCCAACTTAAATCTACAGAAATAAATGCATTTTATAGGGGAAATTGATCCCACTAAAAAACTGAAATCATTCTCCCAAACTACTTTTGAATTAAAATGAAATGAATTTATAATAACTTGTTAATTTTTCAAAATAAATTCGTTAAAATTTCCAGAAGTTTTTGTGCTCCAACGAAACATCTTTCTTGGAGCTCACTTCAACATTCCTCCAAGATAACACGTTAAGTTGGAGGACACAAAAACGGTGCTCCAACTTAATGTGAATAAATTTTGATGTCTTAAAATCGGGAGCAAGTGAAAATGAACTAAAATTAAGTAATTTCCTTGCTTAAAAAAGCTCGTACTTAAAGTGGATAGAAAGCTGGAGGTTTTTGGCTCCAAAAAAAGTATGCTCCCTCAATGCAAAGTTGTATAGCGTAGATTGTTACTTCTGTAACTCCATGCAAAACCCGAGAGAGAAGAGCTTCGTCATCCCAGAAACGAGAGAGACGAGGCTTTTGTGTGAGTACGTGGATGAAACGATGAAAGAGTGAGTATACTCACATGGAAGGAATTGCAAAAAAAAGTTTGCACAAAAAGCGTGCAAAAAAGAGTATACGGTTTAGTGTTGTGTGTAAGAGTACAGTGAACCCTTGGGCGAGAGAGAAGGCGAAGCTACTGGTTAAAAAGGATGGAAATGTCATCACCATCTCCAACTTTAGAAGATGAGGAGGATTTTTTTTCGACACATTTGCACGCAACTTTACGCACATTTTGAGTCGATTTTGGAATCGGGTGGTCTCCCGTGTTGAGAGGGGGAAAAGATTTATGAGGGCAGTTTGGTTATTTTGAATTTTAAGGTGAAACGAAGGATTGTAAAATATTTTTTTGGTTGGGCGGATTTTTTTGGATTTGAAAATTTTTTGAGATGGAGCAATGAATTTTGAAAATTGAAACCTTTTGAAATACATTTTTTGAGGTGATTGAGGAAGTTTGTATGCTGACTATCTACAGGGTGAGTTTTTTAAAACTAGTTGCTTCGTCATGTCAATATCTCGACTCGCAGTGGACCGATTTTTCTTGTGCATAGCATGTTTCAAAGCTAACATTCCAACTTAAAAAATCTTCAAAGATTCGAACCTTATTCAGATGACATGCCCTCCTTGATCCGCGATACATCTGCCCAAGTGCTCAAAAACATTCCGACAAGCGGTAGCACACGCACACATTTCCTGTGGTATTGCTCAACATTCTTCAATTATTAATTGTCGCATTATTGAATTGCAGTTCCTCTTCGAACTTTTTAAATTTTTGAACCATAAAATTGGTTCGAAATTGCTTGAATGCAACTTTTACTGAAAGATCATTAGGAAAAACTGGAACGGCAGATTGCTCGCTTCGATCCCCAGATCCGACCGGGTGGATTTTTTTCTGCTTCCATTTCTCGAATAAAAGCCCCAATCAATGTGCAACAACTGCGACAATTAATAATTGAAGAATGTTGAGCAAAATCCCAGGAAATGTGTGATGACGCTTTTCGGAGTGTTTTTGAGCGCTTCTGCAGATGTATCGCGAATCCGGAAGGTCATGTCATGTGATTAAGGTTTGGATTTTTTAAGTTGGAATGTTAGCTTTGAAACATGCTACGCACAAGGAAAATCGGTCCACTGAGAGTCGAAATATTGACATGACGAAGCCGCTAGTTTTAAAAAACTCACCCTGTAGATCTGCACTTTGTTTTGAAACAATTAGAAATGTAGTGCAAGGATTGTTTTTGAAAAGTTTGTTGATTTTCCCAGAATATGTTTATTTTCCAGGAATAGTTAGAATGAAAACAATTTTTTTATTATGATTTTTCAAAATTTTCTGAGGTATGCACAGGGAAACAAAATCCGAGAGATATCTGATCATAAATTCAGTTAAATTCATTCAAAATAAAACTTATAACAAAGTTATCAGTCAAAGGTCCTCCTAAATAGTTAGCTCAATTTAGGAACCTAATTCCACCACTGATTTAATAAAACCCAACCTCGGAGAATATTAGGGGACCTAAACCTAAACCAAACTTATTGCACTATGAGCTCAAAAAGGGTGCTACGCAAAATTCTGTGAACTTCTTCCTCATCCCGCTACAATGTATCTAGAGTCTGATAAGCCCTATCTGCATACAGTATGAGAGAGAAGGTCACATCCCCAAGGCATGGACTCAGTATTGAAAAGATGGAGCGGGTATTTTTGGGTAAAACATTGCAAATGAATGACCCCTTGCCCGGGGCTCCTAATTTCGAGGCCATTTACAGGCTATGCATTCGAAATTCCAGATATGTACAGAAACTGTTAAATCCACCATGTTCCACTGCAACTCTATCAACCCGGGTGGACAGTCTCCCTTCGGAATCGGACGTAGATAGATGCCCTAGAGTTTGTACAGTCCATGATAATCTCTGATCATGATGATCCTATAGAATTGTCCCATCCTTGATAAAGTATGAAATGTATAAGCCCCTAGCTGACCTCATTTCAGAGTCCAATCAGCTGTTTTTGGTACAGAGAAGGAAGGATAGGCTCTCCGCGTTCTAGGCTTGTGACACACGATGATAAGCGAAGTTTGGTATTTGCAGTGAGCAAAGTGCTAATCCGATGCAGTGGCCTCATCCAGGGGATTTTCCTTCCTCGTTTCATTATCTTTCAGGAGGGTGACACGAGTGACACAATGACAGGAAATGATTCAGGGTTCCAACCCCAGCCCACCGAATTTAATACTGCAACAGTTTTGAGCAGTCATTTCTGTGATTAGTCCCCAGCCCCAAGCTTTTGGGGAGCAGTTCGTCGAGGATTTGTACGCGTGGAGAGAAATGAATGAATTTATAATTTCATGACACTCACTGGAACTACATGGCACTAGCATTTCCGTAAACTTTGTCATTGTTGAATGGGTGGTGAGCTGAATGAGGAATTAAATACACAAGGCAAGGGAGGTTGAGAAAGCGGAAAGACTTTATTGGAGATTATAACTCAGGAGATTAATTATCAGAGTAACAGGGCAGAGAAGATCAATGAAATTTTGTTTACACTCTCAGCTCATTAGCATTACGAATGTAGTCCTTTGAACTGCTTCTGAGACGCTGCACAAAGAGGTGGACAATTGATTTTAGTATAAATGTGACGATCGTGCTGGACATGAAATAAGACACCGGCAATGGCAACATTAAAATGACGAAACAAAAGGGTGGTGGACACATGGCTAAGGAGATGCTGGAAATAAATCTCATCAAAGGAGTATAGAGAATTAAACTCCATAAAATCTTATAAGCTGGTGTGAACAGGGACGAGGCTCTTTCCGTTTGGATCAAAGAAAGTGGCATGTGCCCATGCTGATGGGGAAGAGGAGCTGGTAATGAAAACCGTGAGAAGGAGATTCTATATTTACAGCCAAGAAATTTAAATAGTCCAGAGAGCTGTTAATTAATTAGGTTTTAAATAAACTGGAGTCAAAGACCTTTTCCCCATTAGTGGAATTACCCTCAAGGAAGTGCAAGGACGGATAAAAATATGCATTTAGGAAATCATGGGGAAATATTTTACTAATTATATAATAGTCATATGAGTAATTACCTAGACATTTGTATTTTTTTCATGAGTTTCCAATAATAATTGTATTGTTCTGAATACTTCCCTTTCCTTGTTTATGTCAAGTGTGGGCAAAATTATTGGTCAGTCTGATTTTGTTTTATAGTTTTTTTAAGATTTTTACTATTAACTGGCCAGACTATCCTTGGAGATGAGATATTTATGCTTGGAGGCAAATAGGCCCTTAGGAAAAATATTATTGAGACTCTCAGACATTATGCTACATAATAGTATGCCAGAGCGAAATATGCCTGAGACGAAAATTACTGGAGACTTATATCCCACGGACAAATATGCCAGGGACACAAATCCACAAACATGCTCCAAAAAGTTATTCTTATAAAAAATAACCCCACCAAACCCCTTGTCTATCTATTTAGCTATCTTTATTGGCAGTAGGTTAGGAAACTTTTTTTTTAAATCTTCCTCTAATTACAGTAATCCACCAGTCAGGGGGTCACAATGAGCCTCGGACCTCTGAAATCGGTCGTGTAGTTTTGAAGTACGGAAAATGAGCCAGGCAGAAAGAATCTCTCCTCTTGTATACAACTCTTAAAAGGATTGGCATTTTGTATTATGTAACTTGGATTGTCGGCAACTTCTATCAAAACCCGAACATACATAATAAACTGCATTCCTCTATCATCTTTGATAGAAGGCATCTGCATTTAGTTGCATTTAATTAATTTCATTTTGAAATAAAAAAAAAACCCATGCGGTTGTATTGAAATCCTCCAAAGTGCAAGCGAATAAAAAAGCAATAATAAAAATGGTCCAAAAACCGCGAACCGCACCAAAGGGCTCTTGAACTCTTATTTCTTGTCTCATCCAAACTCGGGGGGATATTGGCCACATTGGGTGGATGCAAATAATATTTGAATCCCAAACCCCCCCTCCTGACTTCAATCAAGTTCCCCTCTCCATATTCCTCTCTATCTGTACATGCATGTTAAATTATGCAAATATTTACACTTTTTCTCCAATATTGTTATAAACTTGACGGATTTGAGCCTGGACAAGAGGTTCATCCACTCTCTCTCTGTGTAGAGGTCATCTTCCTCCTATGGACTTGTGTCACACTTGTGTGTCAAGAGCTTGAGGACTACATGTTATTTTAGTTTTGATAACTTTGATATTAATTTTCCAATCAGAGGGAACTATATATGGACATAAAAGCTGGAGGATAGAAATGTAAAAACTTATATGCCTAGGTCTGTAATGTAATCTAGTAAATCCAACGCTACTGCTACTCTCACCGCAAAAACCGCACAAATTTATTATCCATCTCGTAGAGAGTTTTATATTTTCTGCAAATTAATTCCAGTCTCACTTCCGTATAAAATATTATCTCCCCCCACCACCACATGACTCGTATCTGTCATTTACCTTTTGATTACAATCAAAACAAATACCATGAGCAAATATTTATCACCCATGCTCGTTGCACTACTAGATACACCTTGTCCATTTCTAAGGGTCGTTCACAGCCCTTTTGCCCCCTGGATCAATCCTATCATTTCTATCAATTATGTCATAGTGGCTTGTGGGATGGGATGGAAGGACATAAACCTTTGCTCTTGTCTATTTGTGTGTGTGTGTATTTGTTGGTATTGACACATATGTGACATCATGCTAACTCAAAGATGCCACTTCATGTAGTAATAAATTTCCACTCAAGTTCATGGATTTAGATGTAATGTTCGCTTAGGCTAACGTTTTGTCCTGTTTGCCTTCCTGAAATTGAGGTATACGTTGAACTTTATATAATTTAATGATTGATTTAATAAATAAAATGTAGGTATTTGAGGGTTATTAAGGATGATGTCATTCCTCTACTTGTTAGACTCAAGCAAGGTTATAAACTCCTTAGGCTGAACAATGGCTAACCTGAAGGCCTCGAGATGAATGCTTTTTTTCTCTAGTCCTTGAGGCTCGTTTAGCTACATAGCTTTTGCAACTACCAACACACTTGCCTCTCTATATACCCGAGTGACTAACGTGAAATGTGCCACTCAGGGCAAGTAATCATTTTTGTTGACGGAGATTAAACTGTCCTCTCTTGATGTTTAGAATCTGTCATTAAAATCCGCACGTTTCCATCCATCATTGAGTTTGGTCAATTTTCGAGTTGTACCTCAGAGGATTGTGTCTGTGTGACCAAGCTCGGAGTTAATTAAACAGCTTCGTCTTTTTGGGGTGACCTCCTACTTGAAAAGCTCATGAAATCCTATGGGTAGTTAGTTAGTCTTCTAGATCCAAGTCAGACCTAGTCCTAGAAAATTATATAGAGAGGCTTTGTCGAGTGTGAACTTGTGAGTTGATAGAAGATAGGAATCGTTATAGAACTTTAATAGAGCTTTCTTATGTCTCTCGAGGTTTTTTTATTCTTGAGAGGGGAATTGTAGTGAAAAAAGTAGAGGTGGCGTCCTGTAACAATCCACGATTGTTTCGTATTGTTGGTGCGTCTAGTTAATAGTTGTAGTAGTTAGTTGCAGTGGTGATGGTTGGAGTGGCTGCGTTTTTCAAGGACCTTAACCTTAGTCGTGTTGATGTTATCTTGAGACACTTACGAGCTCTACTGGCTCTGTGTAGTGTGTAGTGTGTACTATACTACTGTATTATTAGTTAACTTTTTCATTGAGCTGGTTTAATAGTTAATTGGGCTCATGTTTATGAGAATCGACGAGGTTTGCATTGAACTCTGGGAAATATTGTCCACCTTGGGGAGGTCGAAAAAAATACCAATGGCTCTGTAAACTGTTTTTAAAATATTTTATGGCTTATATTGACTTGACGGTCGGTAGAGGAACTAAAGGTTGACCTTAAGGAAAGCGAAGTTATTTAACGCTGTGGATTGTATGGATGTGTGTGTCTTTAAAAGCTGGGTTACAAGTTAAGATTAAATTGTATGATGACTATTAGCAGTTTTAAAATATTTTTAACGATTTAAAAAAAATCCATAAAACTAGCATTTTGGATGGGTGTTTGCAAACGGGATTTTGTACTACGATTTCTTGTTATATACCGGTGGGATTTTTGGGGAAATATTTATTTAGGATTTAGGCCTTATAATTGGAGTAACTCCCGAAAATCCCACTGTGATGGGATTCATTGCTCAGAGGTGTGATTTACGTACTCTGCGTAAAAGTTGATGATTTACCCCAGGTTCTTGAACCCATGCTAACCTATAGATTTAGACGATCTACTACTGCATCCATGTGCTATATAAGGGATTTGTATTCCTAGGGCTTCTGTGTAAACTCCATCACTTTCCTCTTCCCCTGTCATGTCTACATTAGCCAACTTGAGGTTTGGACGGATTGCGTTTAAGTGTTAATGAATTGATGGTGATGGATTTAGATTCAAAATGATCTTTAAAATACAACTTGAAACCCCTCGTTCTGTTTATATTGTTGGGATTTCTCATTGTGAATCCTTTTACTTTTTCTATTCATCGTGATTGTCGTATTAATTTGATCTTGAGTTTCCAACCTGACCATCACATCATCATCAGCGGCAGCCTCATCATTCTCAACCCTCTCTCTTTCAATCTTTCCCTCACATGATTCTTTTCTAAAGCTCGAGCTGAGCTCTTCAAGTTGACCTTAAATTGTCAACATTTGATTTCGATTTCCAATGCACTTCTAATCCATACATATTTGCTTTAAAGGCCATCCCTCACTCACCCTGTCAATACAGAGAGACCTCCTGAGGCTCTGCTATGGTATTTAAGTATTTAACAGTCGATAGTACAGGGTGCGTAAGATTTAAGTCCCCCATTCTACATTGAAAAATCTTTAGTGAAATCTTGGCCGATTTATAAATTACAAGTTGTATTTGAATCTGAGGCTCACTTAAATGGATGTAACCCCCCATTGTTGTCAATTGCTCATAAATTGTCTTTCGTGACGGACACTGTACAATTTGCAAAAATTTTTTAGGCGGATTTGGGTAGATAGTCTATGGGTACACGAATCGGCAATTTGTATCTGGCCACCTTTGCTCTCGTTCAGTTTAGTTTTTTTTGAGAAAAAGGTTAAATGTTAAAGTTACGAGGCTATAAAATTTAATAGACAATTTCTAAGGATTTCCCTCTCAGAATTCGGATGAGTTGATTGTGTGTTTAAAATTTAATTGGAATAAGCTCACAACTTGGAGTTAATAATTGAAGCTTTATTAGTACTCGGTCGTTAGAGAGTTGCTGTTCTGTATAGACTTTTTATTGGAATTTAAAGTGCTCGTATAAGGTTTAAAAAAAATTTAGTGTTTCGAAATCGATATTCTTTATTTAAAATAAGCATTGGAGGCTGTGAAGAATATGGTTTTCTAAATACTAGGATGATTGTATTTTGGTTTGGTTTGAAAATTTTGTAGATTTCATAGTGACAAAAGGGGTCAATCCTTGTATTGTTTGAATTGGGGAGACATGGGGTTTTAAATTTGTGATATTTACGATGCAAAAGATAGGAAACGTGAGATGAGTTGTTGGATAAGAGAGGGTGTAGTAGAAAAGGTATTGGAGATTGCCAATAAATATATTCGCACATCCTGTTCAACTCTTCTCAGTCTGTGTCTGAATCCACTCTTGGGTGATTGGGTTGGGATGGAAGATCGTCAAGAGCTAATCCAGCCAGACTCAGACTCACCATATGTTGAGGCTAGGGAAAATGCAGAATTTAAAACTCGCCGTTTTGGCAAGGATGTGTGGCGGCTGACCTAGTTATAGTTTAAGAAACGGCATGGCTCATCTTACAAATATTTAATACATTTTTAAACACACAATCACAACGGCACATTGCAATCAAAGAAGCCTTCATGGCCCTCGGGGTCTTATTCCTGTGCTCCTCTATGGTAATCAAAGCAATCATTATTACCACCACGGGGGAACAATGAGGGGCTTGAAAATAAAAAGTAATCATGTCCAAACATCGGAAAACTTTGTACAGAGTTTCAAATCTCATTAAATCACCAGCAGTGGTGAATTTAATGGGATTTTACCCATCCTGGTAATAAATGCACCTAAAACCTATCGGACTGATACTGCTAAGGGTTAAAGCTATGATTTGTTCGGTTTTAAATTATTAGTTAAAACCCGGAATAATTAGTAGCCTTTGTTTTGAATCCGCCCTTCAATTGACACTTGTTTGGGACTCTAGGAACGTTTTATAAAATCTTATCAAGGCAAGCGGTGAACAATTTTAAGGGCAAGTCCATCGTAATTCGTAAGTAGTTGAAAAAAAACAAATTTCTCTAGTTTGAAGAGTTTTTAAAATCGTGTAGAGTTGAGACATTTATTGACAGCCATCGATAGCCTTTAAAGCCAGTCTTATTAATAAAACCACCTGAAGGTTTCAAAGTTCTATATTTGCAAAGTGAGACCCAGAGTTTTAGATGGACACCTACTACATATCAAGACAGTAAAGAGCCCCCACCACCGACCCAAACTCTAGAATCCACCCAACATCTCAATTTATGTTTGACATCTCTCATCTCTCTCTCTCTCGATTCAAACACAAGTCAATAATGGACAAACCGGTCTTGTGTGCAAATTAAATGCCCATTTTTTTTCGTCCTCCTATTTCTAATCCTATTTTCACTTTTTAGAAGAGAGAAATGATGCACCTCAATAATTCTAGAAGATGCACTTGCATTCCTCTCTGCCAACAAATCCTCTCTCTACATAAAATAAGCACGACAAACTAAACACTGTGTGTATACTAAAGTAATTAGCTGCCATATTGGGTGAAATACGGACACACTTGACACAAACTTGGACTTATTTCTGACCCATGTTTATATTTATTGATGCCTTCAAGGATGGGCCTTGACTTTTTCCCTGCTTTATTTTAGAGATACGAAGATTTCAAATAATAACTTGTAGGTCAAACCTTGAGCAAATATCTTTGAGGAGTTTCTAAATTTAAAGCCCAATTTATCGTATACTCAAGTTGGTAGCTGAGTAGCCGGATTTTAACTATTTCCATAGCAAGACGTGGCATGACAAGGTGTAATGGAGGTCAGGGAAGGTGCAAGGGTGAATTAATAATGATCCAGTTGACTATGTCAAGAGTAACAGGGTCGGCCGTTGCCCTTCCTTCCGGTCGGATGGCCAAGGTATTAAAAAATTCCCCTCATTAGCATATCAAAGCCACGCGACTCTGTAGAGTGTTGACTCTTCATTGTTGAGATTTCGCTATGATTTCAAGTTTCAAAATTTGCAGAAAAAAAAGTCCCCCCTTGGTTCGTTATCAAAGGGTTTGATAAAGGAGGATTTGGAAGGGGATGGTTGATATTCCCTATTGCAAAAGCCCATATTTAACTTGCTAATTTGGACTAATGTGAAGACGGAGAGGGTGTTGGGAAAATCGTACAGGGAATTAGCATAAATACATGAGGGAGAGAATTGGAATGGCAGTGTGGATTGGATATTTATGTTTGACTTATTTATTTACACAGTGTGGGATTGATGTAAGAGATGGAGGATTAGGCTTGTGCATCTGAACTTCCTCAAGTCTAAAATGCACTTGACTCTCCTCGGCAGGTTGACTGTTAAATTAGTTAGCTAGAGCTTCCTCGACACAACTTCTCTAATAGATTGGGACATGAATATGCATTTCCTCTCTTTGAATGGCGTGAAACTCACTCACCCACTGAGGCACTTGATTATCAAATTAAATCGCATTGGAATATTTTATTTATTATATCGTGGGAACAACGACTCGTAAACTATATACTTTGTACTCTAGTAAAAGCTAGCAAAGCTTAACAATTACTTGTGAGCTTTGCACACAAAAGAATACATGGAAGAAATGTGCGAATTGGAAATCTACCCATCTAAGCTTATGTATCCTATTCTACGAATTATAGCTTAAATTCATGTGTGTTTTGTATTTATATTTTCAGGAATCTAAAGACACCGAAAATCCCCTCTCCAAACAAGGCTTGAGCTGATCAGGTAATAAATTAACTCATCAGTTAATTTTAAGCGATAGACCAGCGGCAGGCCCATTAAAAATATTTCAAATGCTTACATAATAATAAATTGTGACATACAGACGGATAAACGGACATGGAGATCCCATAATTGAGAATTGTCGTGGTGACATACATTGTGATTTTAAACGAATGGCAAGTGGCAGGCTCATTAAAAAAGTTCAAATGCCTAAAAAAGAGGTATCATGGTGACATCCAGACGGACATGGTGATTCCATAAGTGCCGGCTTAAAATTAAAAGGGTTTAATAACGTCTAAAAATTAGAAGCGAATAACTTCCCTCGTGTCCTTACAAAAAGTCGATCTAAAGAGAGACAGAGGCTCTAAGGATAAGATTAGATAGGACAGGTTGCATAATCGTAGCTCGAGAGTACCCTTCATTTGGCTGAGAGCTTTTTGTGGCTGTGACCTAGAGACGGCCAAGCAAGTAGAGGACCATGAGAGGGAACAATGGATCATCACGATGGCAGTTTAATGAGAGAGAGAGAGAGAAAAAAAATTATAATAAAGACGTGAGAGTATGGACTAGTAGTAGTGGGGAATGACATTCAGAAAACGGCAAGGAGGTTGACATTGACTAGGCACAACTATTCGCTAACCAATTCTCTATTGGTCTTTGCAATGTCAATGGACATTATGCAAATTCCCCTCTCGTCCACCACCACTGGCACCTTCTTTATGCTACGATCCTCAATCTTGAATTTCGCCAAGGAAGGACAAGGCTGCTGTTGATGCTGCCTTTTTCTGGGCTGCCTCACGCAGAGCCTTAGAAGACTTGAGCTTTTTCAGCCCAAATGGATTATTTATGTTGAGAGTTGAGAGTTGATTCAAATAGTTTGCAGAGATTTTTTTGTGGGAAAATTAAGGGGAAAATCGTCAGGATTTTATTAAAAAAAAGATTACAAGATTTTAAGGAGGATTTGAATGTTTTATTATTTATAATATCTACTATCTAGAGAACTTGCCCTTGATTTCCTCGAGGGCGGCGTGTCTTTGAAATAAGAGAGAGAGAGAGATAGGGGAACGTAGAGCCTGTCCGCAGGTAGTTGTATTTTTTTTATTATATTGGGGGATGTGTGACCTTTGACAATCAAGGTCCTCCCACCCAACAGGGTTATTACTCAGCTACTTTTCTATTCTGCATATTTCTAAGCTCATAGCTCATGAAGAGTGGAAGATAGACTTGCTTGCGTAGGTTGTACGATATGTTGATTGCTTGGTTGTATTTTCTGGTAGTATTGGACTATTGGATTGCGAGGAGGTGATCAGGTGGTGTGTATTTATTATTATCATCATTAAAATCCTTTAAAGCCTCTTCCAGCTCTTGGCTAAGAGTAAAAAACTTGTGAATTTTTTTTACCTCCCTTCTTCCTCTTTGCGTTTTAGCAACTGGATTTTTTGTTGAGGAATCTTCAAGTTTATCAACTCTTTTTTATAGAATTATTCTTGGGTGACGAGTCACAATGTATCAGTCATTGTCAGATCCAAGTCAGTCGAACCAAACGAAACCCTCGAGTTCTTTTTCTCAATTTTCAGAAATTAGAATTAATTTTAAAATTCATTTCCAAGCTCGTCAAATTATAATACTCTTTAACGCTTTCTATTGAATGGCTTAAGGCTAAAACTAGTTTCAAGTCCTCTCGAAGCTTAATTGCTATTTACTCAAGCAGGGTTTTATTTTGAAAACACTAAAAATCATAGGATTAATATTTATCACTACTCTTCCTGATTATTTCTGAGTGTATCATGGGAAAAAGCCACTTGACATTTCTGTCAAGAACGGGCTCTGCGAAATGGCAAAATAAAATATCTCATTTCGAAATCCCCGAATCCGGGGAGAGGAAATGAAAGGGAAATTTTATTTGTTACCGTAAAGTGTAGGTGTAGAGGGTGAGCCGAAAAACTCCACTACCCATGACTATATAATTGTAGAGAGTATCATGCAACTTAATGATATGGTATGGATGTAATATGTTATTCTACTAATATGTATCTCAAGATCACCCAGATCTTGTTTTTGCATGTTACCTTGAATTAATGTTTACCACTTACAAAATATATACCTTTTTCTCTGCACGCCAAGATCACGTCTACAGACAGAACAAGCCCCTCTGCATTATGCGAGATCACACACTCACCTAAGGACATTGTATAATCCCATCTGCATTTTGCCACCCCACTTTTGTCCTTTTCTGAGGGACTCCCTTGAATATCGAATATCCTTCCCAGTGACCTTATCCTCTTGTCATTCAAATAATAATAATGATTCGTGGAAATCATCCAATCCACACTATCGATATCGATCCTCTTACTCTGCCATCAAATCCCACAGAGGCCTCCTATATAAATTTCTAGGGATTCTATAAACTACCTGTTCAGGATCCTAATCATCATCCTCCAATCCCGGCATGAGAAACGCAAGTCTATGAAAAGTTTATGCAGTCAAGACAGGCTTTCTTATCATGGATAAAAAAAAACTAGCAAAGTACAGGGTGGGCCATGACGGTATGCACATGGTCAATTAATCATGGAAGCTAATTGTAGGACCACTATGGACCACCCTGTACTGTGTACAGGGAAATGGGTGTAATGATAGTGTGACATTTTGTAGGCTAAAAAAAATGCAGCAAACGTTGGGAAATTAATTAGCCTAGAAGTAGTAGTAACCTGGTTCGAGTAGCAAAGCGTGGGATTATTTAAGAGAGCATTAACCTTTTTAGACAATAAAGTGCAGCTTTTATGAGGATGCACTTGGTTAGAGAAATGATACATGCTCCTATCCTGGCATACACACCAGATACATCACAAGAACAAGAGGATCTAAGCCTACAAGAAAATCCACCCTTTACAAGAAGACTAGCTCAAGACATTGGGCTCTTGACTACTCTGATCAGGTTATCGAATTATCAAGTACCAGGCCAAAAGCCATTGTTTAGAGTTCATATTGTTGTTTTAATATTGTGCAGACAAGACTATTAGTGGCAGGAGGATAAGAAAAGCTGAGTGTTTAGAGGACGGACCGTTCATAAGCTACTAAACTCATACGTCAGCAGGGATCCCAGCTCTTGTTGTCTCTAGTGTCAGAGTGTCAGCCAGGGCTTGGAGATAAGCCCATCCCTTAGGCTCGGTTCTTAATTATTAATTAGACGGGGTTAGGGAAACCAGGGCTTGGGGAAATTAAGCAGAGGTGGAAGGCAAAGGCTGCTGACGTAGTTCATGAGTAGCCCTTTATGTGTAGCGATAAGTTGTAGATAAATAATTAAGTGATGAATGGACAGCAATTTTAGAAATCTAATTGTTCATAGCTTAGCTTTTATTATAATATCTACAGTATCTACACACATAGACACACACGCTATTTGTGTGAATTTTCTTGAGTGATTGTTCAAGCAGTGTAGTCGCTATCTGATCCTAGACTAGAGCACAATATAATTAGATTAGCAAGCATTAATTACTTTTGATTACTCAAACTTGTAAGTACATTTAATAACAAAGAACAATTAAATAACAGTCAGGTAAAATGCTCTCACTTTCCCCCTCAGATAGACGAAGGTTAATGGCACTTAATAATTGGCAGAGAACAACTTCACTTCTGCTTTTTCCACCTAACATTTTTCTGAGCCCTTAAAGACATTTTAAAAGTACTGATTTATCAATTATCTAGGTGGAAATTTTATACAGTGATTTGAATAAATTGTTTACCACCAAGTATGATGTTGAAATTTAAAAAATATCCAGCCCAGTTCTTGGTCACCGTCCGTATATATGGCGGTATATATCGCATGGCAATGTAATCGTTTCTCAGCTTAGGATTATCAAAATCTCCATTCCAGTATTTCCATGTCAGTCACGGTTTAAAAAAACATTCTCAACTACAGTTGTCTGAAAATCCAGGCTCAACTAAATCAAGTTAAGAGATTACACTGAAGATTCCACGGGTATTTTACACTTAAAGTTCGTGTGGGCCAAATGTTTTTTTAAATAGAATATTTGAATTTAATTTTTATCATTAAGTTGTTTGGAATTGTTAGATATTTCCCAAAGCATTGGAATGCCAAGATTTTGAAACCTAATTTTCAGAATAGAATGGAAACAAAATTATTGAGATTTGAGATGGGGCTAAATCTCTAATGCATACAAGAGGCGTATACAAATGTCTCGGAGAATCCGCTCATAATTTCCGGAAAATAATATGAGACAGAAGAAAGAGAGAGAGAGAGAGAGTTTGAATCTTTGAGTCCGTGTGGAATTATGAAGGATGACGGATCGGAGAGAAGCGGGTTTCTTTTCTCCTTGCAGGATAGTGTGGGATTAACCAAGTTGTCCATAAGTGTCTGGAAGGATGATAAGCTACTCAAGGATCCAAAACTAGGTCACCCACCACTACTGCGGCTTATCTAAGCCTTATCGAGAAATCCTGCCCATCTCCTCCCTCCAAATAATAACAGCCTGACTCAACCCGACATCTCTCCAGGGCGGTCGTACCCGGGGTGGGTGGGAGATGCGGGCTCTAGCCAGATATCTAATTGCGTAGTGTATATAGATCCAAGATTTATTTTAGCACTTAAGGCTCAATTATTATTCCGAAATCTCTCCTCAGGCCAGGAGAGAGAGAGTCCACGTGGGCAACCCAAAAAACTTGTCGGCCTCGTACCAAATGTGCTAAGGGTGATTAGTCCCTCCGCACTCTCCGAGATTTTAGTTCCGTTTACTTTCCACTCCCCTATTTCCACTAATAATTGCATTATCCCTCCCTTTGATTCCGTCCAACACCTCTGCACAATACCACCTCCGCCAAATCCATCATTCAAGCTCCAAAGAGTTTCAAGGAACTTAAATACCAGGGATTTAAGCCCGTCCGGGTTCTCCACCGTAATCAGGGATTCAAAGTTTCAAAGATCCACCCCAATCCAAACAATTTGATTGAAGATTCGGAATTTCCACCTGCACTTGCCGCAGCCTAGCCTTGACACAGGTACCCGGGAGAAAAAAATACCCGGATGCGTTCCCTTGCAAATTCTCCTCCTACTTTCACTGTGGAATGGTCACAGCTGGTTGAGCTTGGATTTATTATAATAAAATGGATACAAAGTTGATGGTGGATTCGTGCCCAAGCAAGCAATTGTGTAAGTAGATGGAAAGTGGGAAGAGAGAGGGTTTTTTTAGGAGGCCCAGGATTTCATAAACCGGGTTGACCTCAGAATATTGAGAGAGAACTCTTCTGAGCCTTCATGACTGTACCGGGCATTAGTGTAGCGGAATGGCATTAGAATTTACCTCCTTGAGGAAATCCATCGTCGCGTGTCGGTGTAAATGAAGAAAAAAACCCGGGAGGGAACTCAACCCGGCTTGTTTCCAGTGTATATTCTTTGGGGCTTGATTCATCAAAGAGTTTCAGTTTTTTTTGGCACAGTTTTTTAAAAACCACCTCCAGAGCCTCTCTGAAGCTTCCTTGTCCTCGGGACTGAAATTGCATTAGCCTAATTCGAAATTTGCATGCAATCTCACCCAAGCGTCTTGAACCTTTGTGTCCTGCTTTATTCCGGATTCTTCGTACATAGAGAGAGGTCTCGCGATCAGTGTGTATTCTTGAAGAGAGAGAGATCAAAGTCCTTTGTGCTTTTGGCGTGGGACAGAGATAAACCATTTTGAGGGAATTTGAGAAACGGTTATAGTTTAAGAAAGTATGTCCAAAATCCCTCGGAATTAATTTACTCGGGGAGAGAAAATAATATTACCCGGCTTTTCTCTTACTTCAATCAGGGAGCACAAAAATCCTTCCGGGTTTCTTGTAACTACACAAAATCAGACCCGGCCTATCAATAATGTCTGTAGAGACTATAATCCGATTAACCGAAACTTGTCAGGAGGGAGTTTGCGACTTACAACTTGGCCATGGGTGGAACTTATCATAAGCACATGTATTTTTTTGTATTAATCTTGTATCAAGGTAGATATGCTAATGGGTCCTTACCATGGACGGGGATTTTGGTTGCCCCCAAACAGTCTTACTATAACATAAAGGAACAATTGTGACTGCCCCTGCCCCCTTCCCAGGGGGCAGGCATTGTATTTTCTTGTGTTTCTTGTGTAATTTTCCAGATTGATTTTTTTTACTATTCAACTTGGGTGTTTTCCACATAGGAAACTAGGTTTTAAAATTCAGTGTTGAAAGGGTGTAAATCAATTGGTAGAAATATTAATTCCACACTTGTTTTTGGAGTGTTGGCTATTAATTTTTCTCCCTGCTTGAATGACTGATCTTCTCAAGTCTTGATGTTAATTCTTGCTAGTTTGTAAAAATATGTAAATATTCGTCCATACTGGATTGATATTGATTCAGATACCGTTGGGTTGATGCTGATTGATCGTTAAAATTGGAAATACGGAAGAACCTTGGGGAAATAGAAATCCCTCCTGCACTGAAGGTACAGAGGCTATATAGTAGTGTTAATATTTTACTGAATCTATTGCGTTACTGTCGATGATTCTCAAGCCACGAATTCTTCACTAAGTACTCAAGAGATTAAAATAATATGCAGCATTTAAAAAAAAATATGACCAATCATCAACTTGTTCAGCATTATGCATTAGTCTTCCAAGAGATTATTAATATATCCCTTTGATTTGTTGTTGTGGTGTGGGGAGTGGAACAGTTGGAATCCGATAGTGTTTTTATTTGCTTGTGTAGAGGTGGCAATTTGATGGATTTATTTGGCAGTTTGGGTTAACCCGGTGCCACGGTAGTGGATTTTTCCCCCCTGATTTCTGGAGTCATATGCGCAAATTTCAGGACACAAAGCAACGTGAACTTTTAAGGGAAGGGAAGATATAATATTTTCTTGCTCTTTTCCATGAATCAATAAATTAATAGCTTCTAGCTCCAATTAGCTGTGTTGATTATTTTACAACTTAGCCAAGGTGGATAGTCTCCAATAATGCTTGTACGTATTTTATGACTAAAAATAATGAATCCCCCGCTGCCAACATGGTGATGAGGTTCGATTGTGTACGCAAGGAGAACTTCCTGTATCCATGATCATATTCAATCTTTGAGCAAAGAGTATCACAACTTATTAATGTATGCCCTTCAGTTTAAAGTTGCGAGAGAAAAAATACAATCACTATTTTAAAAGGATGGCTATAAATAAATAAATATCATCCCTGATACGCAGTGGACATGACGGAAGTGACCAAGGGAAAAAATTGAGGATATTATTTGTACAAAGTTTCAAGTTGGAGGGATTCAAAATTCAGGGGCCAATGATTCCATTACGTTCATCATTAATTTCAACACTAGCTCAAGAATTTTGAAACCTCCGACTCATACTGAACTAATCATCAAAAGCTGTGGTCAATAATCTCTAATCCTCATAACACAATGGTAATATTTTCTCTCTTGTTCCTTGGTGAGTTAAAGATGAGATTTTCATGGACACTATTGTGTCATCATATCGTAAATCACATGTATGATTAATGACAGAGCTATGTTATCTAATTAAACGGATCGTTCTCGCCATTGAAATTGAGAATTTTAAATCCTATTTCCCTTATGACATCTTACTAATATTAAAAACATGAACTCAACTCGGGTAAGAAATCAAACGTGAAAGAGGAAGGCTTAAAAGTCCCCTCAGAAAAGTACCTTCCCTTGTTTAACGATAATTTTTGAATATAGGCTTAAACTGGCCCAAGGGGTTAAAAATAGGCATGGGGTCTTAGAAATTTCGCCTTTTGACAGACAATGTTGCTTCCCAAAGGACAACCAGAAACTTAGACCCACCCTCCTTGATAGCATCTGGTGAGACAGTTGAGAGTGTAGTACCCGTGATTTCAAAACCCAATCTGTAGCTGAAAGTGATCAAGTCAAGACGATGCTAATACAAAGAGCACTATGCAGTAATAGTGCAGGGGGCCTATCATCGATGAGTTAAGCTCAACTAATTGAATCAATTTAAACCTCAGGTTATCCATCCCTATTCCCTACACACGTGTTCAGTCACAGCTGAATGAATCATAATAATTAATTATATTTTGGCTAATCCCTTCCTCCCTGGCAAACAATGTGTCTCGATCACTTGAACCTTTTTGTTTGCAAACAATTTTTCTTTTCAAAATCATGGAAGGGAATAACACCTTTGAGGATGCATACTGATCGGACCACATCTCAAACTCTTCTCGTCTATGCATATATATAGATTGAGAAATACTCACAGGACTATTAAATCCTGTGAAAAGACCCAGAATGTATTCCTGGTCATGTTTACAATGAATTTGAAATTATAATCTCTCATGGGTCATAGCACCTTGGGGAATCACCAAAAGCCAAAGACGGAGTGCACAGATGCACGTGTGCAAATAGGAAAAATGCACTGAGCAATTAACACAGCCACCTTCGGCCTAAGGTGGCAATATAAACTAACTCGATGGGGAGAGCATTTAATTTATTTGCTAAGCCATTTGAGGATTCACTGAGCTTCTGTGTAGAATTAAAAATTCCTCACCCTGCATTCCTGGACATTCAGAGAGGCCGGAAAGGGGAAGTCCCATAACGGTGCTTATTAAAATATTCCAACAGCTTTGAAATGATTTATGTTTTTTCCACCATGCTTAAAAAAGTATTTAAAGCTCTTTAGCTAATTGAATTGTCTTTAGTGGTGTTAAAGACAGGCTCAATTAAGTCTGAGGGTGTGGACTAATAAGGGAAGTACTGAGGGTTTGCAAATTTATTGCGGGGCTCGCATTTGTAGTTTGTGCTATTGAGCATTGTGAATCCAATTAGAATGGATTGTGAAGACAGGGAGTAATTGATGAGACACTTGGAGATGAGCAAGTACCAGAGAGAGAGGCTTTTATCATTCGAGTTGGTATTGTGTGTAACTGAACCGTGAAATTGATGCCCTGATTATGAATTATGATTAGAGGATAGAGATGTAATTTATGTGACTCTGACCACCACCAGGGCCAGCCAAGCTTAAAAACGACAGTATTCATAATCCTATTAGCTGAATCCTTCTGGGTGCCTTGGGGAGGATTTTTTTGCGGGGATTTTCATTACAAAGATTGCCATTTTTATACCGTGTTCTTTAGCCTATGGTTTAGGAGGAGGTGTATTAAAGCCCGGGTTGGATTTATTTTACTGGAAACAGGTGATTTGTTTTCAAAATTTCATTTAGTTGGTTACAGAGATGTGAGGGTAATTTCTGACGGTATTGAGAATTAGATAGAATTTCTAGGTATTTAAACTAAAGCCTGGTGGGAAGGATTGTTATTGTTTTGATAATAATAGGATTCATTAATATGTATGACTAACGATAAGATATTATAGATTTCAAAATATTGCAAGCACAGAGAGTAGACGAGGACATGGTGAAATGGCAAATGGACTTTACTAGATAAATTTGAAATTAAGAATTAATGTGCTTATTAAATGGCATTATCTCTGACGTGATTAGTTATTAGTAGTTAGTTAGGTGGATGGTGTGCTCTCAAAGGGTTGGGATACAACTTTAATATTATTATAATGGCTATTAACCATAAAAGTTCAACGACCGGATACACCATCTTCAACCTACGTCAAGTCATCTTACCCCATCCAACCACTTTTTCCCATCCTTTTACGACTTTATCAATATCATTAGATTTATCCAATAACAAATACTCGTCCACACACAATCCCCAATAATATTTAATACCAGTTATTTCTATGAAATCCTCAAGGATATTTAAATCCAGACAAAATTCAACGCAGCTATATAGCTTCAAAAAAAAAATTTCAAAAATAAATTTACCGCCTCAATATTTAACCATCTACTTCCGAATTCCCAATTAACCTTTACTTCCCTCTCCCCTCTGCCCCCCTCAACTGGTAACTACGTTGATAATTATAATTGGCTACCTCTCTGGGGGCAATCTGCTTGTTGAGAGAATTACGAGCTGCTTTTAATTTGGTGAGACCATGATGAGAATATTTAGCTTGTGCAAAAAGGAAAATTGGGGAAAAAATTTCCAATAAGGATTGTTGGAACGAGTGTGATGCATGGATCATCATGATATTGAGTATGGTTTTTGGTGTAGGGGATAGGAAAAAACGCGTTGACCGGAAATGACCCTTTGGTGTTCTCTCTTTTTGGCTTGTGTGCAATTTATGCCATTAAGAAACCTGTCTATGGTCTCTGGTAGGATGATAGGGTTAGGGAGACTGAGCTTGTCTATGTGATTAGCATTATAGACGAGATTTTATATGCAGCCTGAGAGTGGAATCATTGTCGTCTTTTAGAGGGGTATTTTGCAGGTTTTTTTTCGTTTTCAAAATATTTTTTAATTGTACTTTGCACATTTTACTCCTTTATGGCTATTCCGATTTTCCATGATTATGGGGAGGAAATTATCTCTACCTTTTTTATGCTGGCCTAGAGGGGGATTGGAAATTATCTTGGGCTGGGCCGGGGTGTGGATTTGAGTTGTAACGATTATAACTATTGTTATTAGGCCTGGTACTGGGCTGGTCAAAATGCTGGTCAAAATGCTGGTCAAAAAAGATTTTTTTTAAAGATATTGATTTCTCAACAGTTTATTTGAATTGTCATCGAATCATCAAAGTGAGCAAAGTCCTCCTGTTTTGCAGGGATGTGGATTTTCCCTCCCAAAGCCAGGAAAACTTTCTAAGTCAAAAGTGTTGGGTATTATTATAGATTCGTTAAAAGAACACCGCAGGATTAAAAATGTGTGTTTTCTTTACGCTTTTGTAAACCTCCAAAAAGTCCTTAACCCATTGCAAAGCTGTTTAATCATAATAGAAGAAGGGAAATGTCTTGTAAAGGGTGGATGTTTTTAGCTGTAGGTGTGCTCTAGAGGTAATCCCAGTCCTACACAATCTTAACAGACGAGGAGGTCACGCTCTTAGGCTTTGAAAGTGAAAGATATCGACAAGAGACCCTGAGGGGAATCAAATCTGCTAAAAAGCCACAGGATCTTTATACAGCTTGTCTCTCTCTCTCTTAACATTATTGACTTAATTCGAGAGGCTTGATCTTTTGAAAAGCATTTCAAACTTTTTTTCATCCCTTGTTATGCGACATTTTTTAGATTTAGAAAAATACAAAATATGCGTTCATCAAAATTTATATTAAATTTTGTTTGGGTGGGTTGGCTTTGTTTGACCAATTTTTAATACCCTTGGGGATGGGGGGTGATTTTTGAGAGTCTTTAGTCTGGATTTAGGCTCACCCATTTAGGCCCTAGTCCTCGGTCTTAAAATGTTAGGGAGGGAAGAGATTAAGGAGAGGTAAGTGGGGCTAATTGTGTAGCAGAGTGCATAGAGTAAATGTAAAAGTGCTAAATCATGGATTACATAAAAGTGATTCAAGTGTTAAATTGAGATATTATTCCATAAGAGAGGAAATCCATGAGGAATGACAAGTGAGAAGAAATCATCCAACCAACTTCCCACTTTCCTTTAAATAGCTAAATGGCAGTGTCTGTAAATGAGCAGAAAATCGTCTCACTTCGCTTCGCACACACCTCCACCACAAGTACAAATATATATTTAAATCCCATAATTCCATATCCTATGGGGATATGGAGCCCCTACTCCTTACTGCAGCTCTCTTCATCCCAAATCTTCCAAATTGATTTTAAGGCTAAAAATTAAGTTATTCTAATTGTCAATTAAAATTATTAAAAGTAGACATTAAAATGCCTATAGTTTCGATCGAAAGTCTAAACAAATGAAGCCAATGCTGCTGTTAGTGCTGATGGCCTTTACGAGTTGCAAAGTGCACTCTTGTGAACATGCTGCATGCCACCATGGCACATTTAGGCTGTTCAAGTCATAAAATAGACTCGAAAAAGAGATAAAAAGGGCTAGGCCGTATGGACTCAGCAGGGATTGATTAAAGAGTGATAAACTTGTTGAGCGATTGACATGGCAGGGCCAATATCTCCCAAGCTTTTTCCCTACCGAGAGCCTTGCACAGCCTTTATCATCTTTGATGCTCACCATCACCTGCTTTAAACCCTGTAGGGGTCAACTGTCTTGAGAAGAATATTTGCCTGCCTTCTAAAAGTGGACCACAGAGTTGTTGGATGTCCCCTGAAAGAGGGAGAAAGATATTGTAGACCCGTTCCTCGTTGTATCGTCTGAGTCTCGCCAAATGGGAAATCTCGTTTCACTTTTTTTCAATTTAGAATCTAATTTTCGTTATCATTTGCTCAGAGTTATTTATGAGCCTTCCTTGGGGCGATTCATTGGACTTGACCTTGTTTAATCGAAACTGAATTTATGAGACGGGAATTTTCTAGTTGAAGGTCATTGATATCTCAATTGTTGGTTGTGGGGCAGCAGCCCCAGAGGATACCTTGTAGCAAGGAGGAGAGAGACGTATGCCTTGTCCCAAGATGTTTCATTGGTGGTGTGGTATTATTCTATTTCTTTAGATGGTTGTTACATTACTTGGGGGGGGGGGGGCTACTGAGATTTTCGGATACAAAGTTCGGTTTAATTAGACCAATGTGAAAATACTAATACAATAATCAGTTGAACCTCTTTTGACATTTTTGAGGTGAAAACAAAATCACTTTTAAACTCTTTCCTGGAGAAATGTTTTTGCAAACTATTTCTCCAACTCTTTCAGAGGAGATGATGAAAATGCTAATTTCTTTCATTAAGAAAATTTGTATTTTTCGAAAACAGTATAGGATAATATTTTCACTCACTTGTTTCAATGATGGGCTTCCCCCAAGCAAGAGTTTCAAAATTTTTACCTACTTTTTTAATTTTAGAGGAGGAAATTCGCATTTATTTCCCCCCCTGGTTATTAACCATTTATTACCTTTGAATTCTCATCTGACAAAAATTTCGAATCTTAGCACATCAGATAAAATTCACAGAAGGTTTAGATCAAATTCTTTTTGCAATAATTTAAAAAATTCTACTGACATTGTAAATCAAACTTAAGGATAAAAAAATAGATAAAAAATGCCGAGAAAAATGGGCCAAAAACTATGGCCGTCAAGAGTGTCAATTGACAAGGTTAATGAAACGTGTGGAGTAGATAGAAGAGGAGTGTAAGGAGCTTGAAATAACGGTACTTTAGTTTCGTAGAAGCGGGATAGGGTTGATGAGATACTCGTTGTGTTTTGCTTACAATTCGCCCCCGGCAAAATGGTCCGTCAGTTCGCTGACTTTTCCAAACGTCTAGCCCCAGCGGGTCTCTCTCTCTCTTCATCTCACAATCACATCTTGGAATGGTACGAACCGAGAGGTAGAGACAATCTCTAGTCCCTCTTCTCTGCTTTAACTATTACTCTATTGTGGTATTAGACTAATTAGTACCTTTTTTTGTTGCTCCTTTTGGGTTAGCTTTGGATTTTAGATCCAACTGTATCTTGGGTACAGAGAAATCGGGATCAAGACCCAAAACAGAATTTAATTCATGCTTAAAAAATTGAATTTTCTTCTTGCTCTGAAACTTGAAAAATCAAAAATTTTATGAATTTTGATGGTTAAAAAACATTATAAACACCAATTATCAAAGGATGTGATACCTTTTAAAATTAATTGACTATTTTGAACATGAAAAACCAGCCGTGTATTTAAATATTTACACTCTCTCTAATAAATTGTTCAAAGTAATGGTAATTTTTATGTTCATAAGTTACACGGGATGACGACGACACTCTGTTGATGGCTTAGACGCTAAACGGCAATGAATTTATTGATTCCTCGTCCCCCATAGTCAGTCACCTCGTTAAGAGAATCGATTACCTCATCTGGCATCCAAAAATATTGCTATTGACTCTTGTCAGTGACACACAGAGAGGAATTGAAGGTCTTGGAGATTCTATACAACCACCTCCAACCAACTCTACAGAGGCTTCCCTAAACATTGCTCTATCATAATTTAATATACACATGATGACTACGATGACTAAGATGGCAGAGGAACGTAGCACAGCCTTCCCTATAGCTGGTGCACAGGCATGCAGTGTGTATGGGAGATCTAAAGGGTTACATAAAATCTCATCGAGTCACTTGTGACTTCTAGGAACAATTAACACGTTCAAGCTTAACAAGAAACCATGAATCTCTCCCAATGTCCCAACCTGGTCAACCTGTGTCCCTCTGTGCTCAAGAACTATTCTAATTAGCTGTGTATGATGATGGACTTTGGATAGTGTACATTGATTTTAACTTGGAGGACTGCAAATGTGTACAAGGGTCAAGCCTTGATCATAGAAGCTTCACGTTGATTGGCTTTATAGATGCATTGGAATTTGGAATGCAAAAGGAATTTAAGGCTGACTTTCCGTAAAGTTGTATCAGCTTAAAAATGATGTTTATTAATGACTAGATATTTTTAATGTCGGTGTATTTGATTAGATTTTCATTCCATTTTAAAAAATACGTATTTTCACAGAAAAGAATCATTTGAAAAATAGTAGTTTCAAAATTTGTTTATGAAATTCAATAGTAAGTTACACGACGTTGTTTATTTTTTTCACACAATTTTTTCCCACCAACAATTCCAATGGTAGTTCTAAAATTGTAGTGCGTACAAATAAATCTGAGAGGCTGTCGTTTGCTTAGTGCATGTGATATTTATTTTATATAATGTATTTTGCCAATAATGAGACATGCCGGCAATCCAAGGAAACGTATGGGAGATTCAAGGCGAACCAAGTATACACATATACAGATATATATAATAGTCAATCATCATTATTCAATAGCCTGTCGAGTATTTTTTAACCTTAACTGTAGCAATGATCAAATGTATGTATTATATAGTAAATAGGATAAGACATTGAGAGGATAGGGGAATCACAGGCCTCAGTTTGTATTGAAGGGATTACAAGTTGCACATGGTATTCTTGGGCAGTGGGGGTTTCTACTATCTTGTTGTATTCCTAATCCTCACTCAATACCAAATCATTCATAATGAAATGAGTGTCAAAACCAAAGGATTTCCTTGATGCAACCAGCTCTAGATAAACACAGACTGACTTAAGCTTAAAAATCTAACTAAGAATCTCCTTTATGAAACGTTTGAATAAAATTTCTGGCCGTAAATTTTAAATTTTGAAACTCCTGAAAATTCCCCAATAAAATCCGGTTGATAAAAAAGCGGTGTAAAAAGGGTTACTAACAATAATAGCTAGGGCCTCAGCAGGAGCGACTGTTGAATCTCCTCTGGTAAATGAACCTTGACAATACCATATGAAAATGGTGTGTGCAGAATTTCATTGAGCATTGGCTTATGAGCTAAAGTAGTTGGGGATAGTGAGAGTGATTGTGGGGCCTACTAGAACGTACTACTAGAGAGGAACGTGGGTCCTCTACGGGGCCAAGAGTAGATGGGGAATAGCATAGTGGGATCAGACTTGGTGGTGTGGGAGAAATCAACACACAACAACAAACGAGCCTCAACCCTTTCGTTAGTTTACACTCACGCTGCCTCAGGAACACATCCTCTGTCCTTTTGCATGTGCTTCACCCATCGCTACAACTAACTACCTACCGTCTTCAACAATTGTACGAAAAACCCCAACCACTTTGGCACACAGATCATTTACACAACAATTCATTTCAGTACACAGAGAGAGAAAAAACATTGCTAATCTTCATGCACTTGTCAAGTTTGAAAATCTGGAGTGCTTACAAGTGCTTGTGTGTGTGTCTACAGGAATTGAAGTATTAATTTTCTTTCAATTAAAGGAAATGATAGATTTTGAAAAAATTATATTCAATTAAAGTCAAAGGTGGAAATTGAGTGGGGGAAAATCGAGTATAAATTGACTGCATTAAAGGGATCTGTTTTTGGGATTTGCTAAAACTTTGCGAATTCCCTCATATTTAATTTCATATTGATTGATATGATCTTCGCCCCGATTTTTTGTTTTCCCTCGGAAATGAGGAAATGTTGAAATCTTGACAAGAGATAAAAAGAGACAAGTCAGTTGATATTAGTGTGTTTGTGTGTGTTAGAGAGTGAGTTTAAAAAGAGTAAGAAAAAAACGATCTGCGAGGAGAATAGAAGAGAGAGAATTGAGAGAGATACATTGACCCCTTGTGCTTACTTGTTTCTCCTAAGAGCACATTGCCTCCTCTCTCGTTCCTCATCAAGCCAACCAAATCTTATATCTCCATCCCTCTCAAGCCCTTCATTGGCCATTTATTAATTAATATCAATTAATCACAATTACATTACGTCTCCGAGTTGGAAAAACGGGGGGAAACGGATTAATATTTCTTGTGTTTTTTAATATAGAAAATCAAAGTTGATATCAAGTGACGAGTTTTTATTTGACAGAGATTTGAATTTAATATTTTGCAAAGAGAACAACAAATGTCAGTTGTGATTCTCTTGTGCTTGACCAGATTTAATTAAACATTTAATTAAATTGAGATTTTAAGGATATTTTCATTGAGGATCTTAAAGTGTGTGTGGATTTTAATAGTAAAATCATCTACGGCTTAATAAAAGCCAGGGAGTTATTGAACGTATTGGATAGGGATTTTCCAATCTGTTGTTTTTGTTAGCAGTGGTGGAATTCGTGTGATATATAAATATAGATACTAGAAGGTGTGCAGTGTGTGTCGATGGCGAATGCCGAAAATTCATCTTGAAAAGAAAAGGCTCTATTGAGAGTCCCATTGCCATTGCCTTCTTTACTATATAGTGAAAGTGTCTGGTCTTGATTTTTCTATTCAAAGTCCTTACATCCACCACCACCACCACCATCATCATCATTTTCATTATCATCAACTCTTATTATTTCCTTTTTCTAAAAGGAGTCGTTCAGCGAAAAGAAAAGGCACATTCCTCCCGACCTACCACTATGCCAGCCTTAGAGTTCTCTCCTCTTCTTGGACTTGAGAATTGAGAGTGTGGATTATGCAAATCACATCTAGTACATACTAGACCCAGTCTGATAATAAAATCTTCAAAAAATCAGTTCTCTCAAAAGCCCCGTAGTTTTTTAGAGTGAAAACAAAGTGTAGCTATCCCCTGGTATCGAAAAATATATGGATCCACTCGGTCAAGATTAAAGGTGAGATGGGGGTGATCTGTTTCTTTAAATTATAGCTATGCCCCGGCCTTGGTAGACAAATGTACAAGGAGATGATTAAAGCAGCCTTGGTTGCTCCTGGGCTTATCTCCGGTGAGACTGGATGCTTATCATCCATCGTATCTGTATTAATTAACCCTGGAGGATGGAGGTTATAACTCAATGATAAGGACTAATTAGATGTTTCTAAAGTGTGGGTGCACTGGGTGCAGCTTGCCCATTCAAACTTTTCCATCACCTTGTAGGTAGGTGTAGATCCGAGTTGATTGCGTTCGTACTGAGGATGGTTAGTTAGGAGAGTTCAAGTCTTAAGACTCTCAAGAGTCAAGATAAGTCAGTGGGGTGTGTAATAATAGTTTCTAGTGGTTGTGCGAGTAACTTGTAAAAAACTGTGCTTGTCTACAAACGTTTTCCCCCCATCAACTTCCGAGTAGAATAAAAGATACTATGTAAGAGATTAAGGTTTTTTGGATGTGCAGAGGTAGGTATTAGTATTATTGATATCTGAATTCAATGAACTCCCATCAGAGTCAGAGGCAGAGTGTACTAGAGAGGACTGGGAAGGAGATGTGTTTTATATGAAAAAAATATTATTATTATTATTATGATGATTCTCTGTAATCTACTACAATAGGAAATCCACACTGCTCTCTAGCAATTCTAGCATTTCGACAAAAGTTGAGAATCCAACTCACAGCCAGACCAACCACTCTCACTCTCTTCTTCTGTTCCGTGCTAAAAAATATAGAAATAAAAACAACCTGTTCTCCTATCCTGAGTGAGGGATGCATAAGACGATCATTAAGCTTGGATTTTAGTAGATTTTGAAATTCAAAATATGTTAAAGCATGGAAATTATTTTGCGGGGGAAAAATTGGCAACTCTTGTTAGGATTAAAAAAATATATTGACCTCCGTCTTTGTATTGTATTGTAAGTGTGAATACAAAAGTCAGCTCAGTGCAGTGGGGCCCTGTCAACTTTGGGATAGTAGCTCAGTTTATTATGAGGACAGACCCACACAATGCTAATATTAATGCGAGCCTTTTTAAAAAGAGTTTAAACTACGATTGAATAGACACAGACATATATCTATGCATACTTAATGTATAACAAGTCCAAGGCTAGAGGAGTTGAAAAAAAAATTGTCATAATACAATAGAATAGAGACAGCCACCACCACCAGGACGGATAATAAGTCTCCGGACCAGCTCATAGTCCTACTAATAACAATAATAATAATACTACTAGTGGTTTGGCACAGTTAATTTAAACTCTAAACAGCCGATGATTTAAATACAGTTTTGAGCTTAGCTCACCTCAGCTAACAGCTTCTCAGTACATGGTGGCAATGGTACTTAGCACGAGTATATACATGAAGCAGATATGTCTAATAATAATTATCGATATGAGATATGTGAGTACGAGGTATTAGTGGTAATTATAATGATATAATAATAATAAATATATTACCCCCACTGCCATTTGCCATACCAAGTCCTTCTCCGTACATTTAGGATGAGAGAATATTATTGAGAATTTCTCGAGAGATTGACTCTGTCATTGACACTTTGGTCGCCCTTGCCTTCGTGATTCCAAGGCTCAATGTCGTCTCCCCACATCAATACCACACAATGTGTATACCCTCTGCATTATTAATGCTATTATATCACGGCTCCCTTTTTATACCCCATTTAAATGCTACACTCTCGGGCATCAAGGACCTTCTTTATTTATATTCATCTCCTTTATTCCATTACATCTCTCGAGGCTTATCATCAGCACTGCCCTTATAGAGTCTCCTTCATTAACTCCTCTTGCCACCAGTATCATATTGTGTCCAGTTTTTTTTAATACTTTTTTCACATCCTAACAACTCTCTCCAGTTGAAAGGGAGATTTTTTGAGGTCATTTCATTCATTGGGAAGATTTTTTTTAGCACGTACATGTATCTTACAAGGCCTTTTGCAGTAAGCAAGGCTACTTGATTCCCACTGGATTTCTTGCTCTGATTTTCTTGAATCTTTTTCGCAATGTTAGTTTAATTTTCATGAATTGGACATAGCTGGGATAGGATTGTGAAGGGTTTTAGCGTTACAGCAGCTCTGTCTGTCAGTCTAATTTCCCTATGCATAGTGGTTAAAGGTTGATGGATGGATTAGAGCCAGTTATGTAGAGAAGAGGTGGTGAGGATGATGCATGTTGGTATTGGTATTAGTGATGGGAGTACATCTACATGGAAGTGTGATGGGATGCACAATAGTGCCAATGAACTTGGGGAACAGCATGACAAATTACGGAACGTTGATTTATATAGTAAATAAAAGGCTGGGCACAATATTTTCCATCATCGAGGCTTTGTTGGGCAAACATGTTGACTGTTGGAAAATTCTGGAAACTTCAAACATGACCACCTTTGACACCCCTTGGCTTTATTTGATTTCCACTTTTTATCCAGTCATCAGAAGGTGCACACAAACCTGCAGCTAAAACAACTAAATTAATATACCTTCTCCCTCAAACATGAAACTATGAGGGGGAATTGATTTCCATTGGCCACAGATGATGAATTGTTTAAGCAGTTGATTTTTTCATGTCTTCCTAACTAAGTGATTTACGATGGGTCTGATCTCTAATCTACATACTACTACACCAAGATTTGATGTTCAGCTTCTAAATTCTTAGTCTAATTTTTGTAGTCTAATTTTTATTCCACGAGGACGAGTGAGTACTGTGAGTCTCATATGAGAGTCACTATGTACACTTGCCATAACAGCTTCAATGTCCTAATAATGTTAATGGCCGAGCTGTTCTGACAATGAAAGAGTGTCTGTCATACTGGGAATTATTATTGGTAGGTTAGGATTGTTGAAGGATGATTAAATTGATGATGATGATCATATGATGAGATAAGGGCTAAAAACTAGGTCACTGGCTTGGGCTTGACTTTGAGAGTCCAAAAATCTGCCGAGTTTGTTGAGAGTGTATGTATGTTGTATGTATGTGTGAGTGAGTGTGTTGTTTGAACCTAAATCTATGTAATTAAATGATTAACATTGACTCGTAACATCACACTCTGTCCTTCCTTCATTCATTGACAATTGGGCCTTTTTTTTCCACCCTCAGCCATCAGTCATTTTAATGGGTTGAATAAGAAAAAAATCCCCATTGAATGAACGCATATAATTAATATATAGTCTATTGTGATGTTTTTAATATTTAGAGAATATACAAAATCAGCCCACAATTTCTCAAACGCGGTTGGAAAATAACTTTGGAAAGATTTTGAATTCCCAGAGAGGGGCAGTAACATATACCCCACCGGCTTTTATTTAGGGATGCAATAATTAATTAGACAAGTGCAGGGAAATCTAATCAAATTGAAGATGAGAGATAGCAGAGAGATAAAGATAATTAGAAGTTCATTTCCTAGTGTGGTCACACCGTCGGAATTTGGATATCCGAGATGGAATTTAGGGCGATGGATTCCTCTGTCTTTGGTTGCAAAATTATTTGCAACATTGCAATCATAATCATATGATTTAGATTGGGGAGAATTTCTGGGCCTCTGTTTATTATTGTACTAGGAGTCAATATGATTTGATTGAAGGGCGTGGGATTTTGAGGGGCCCTAGTAAAGGGTATTTAATATCCTCGTGAAAGGTCATAGTTGATTAGCTACGATCTGGATTCTCTGTATTGATTTTTTAATCCTCGATGCTACCAGCTCATTGTGTCCTAATGTATGGACAAAGATGTGATATCCATGCATGATGATTTATGCATAGGATTTCAGAGCATTTCTGTCCTCTTTATTCTACTTGCAAAGTTCAGCTTAAATGAAAATGCTGAGAAAAAAAAAATTTCCTAGTCAAATATCTGACACACTTGGTCAATTAGCCCAAATGGAATTCGTGACAATCTCTTCATCAAATACTAAATACAAAATAATAACAAATGTTTTTCTTTATATTCAGGAAAATCGCCATCCGTCCAAAACCAAAACTAAATCCTCCAATCAAAATCTGCTGTATACAAATCCTCCACCAAAAAGCAACGAGTACTTAAGGACAAAAAGTTCTCTTGATCCAACTCACTGAAGGTAAGAAAAAATTAATTAGTCAAATGTTAATTAAGTGCATTCCACCTGGCCCGGATGTATCCTATTACAAGTGAATAGAAATTATTAAGCTCTCCTCACATGGTCTTCCCACTCGTTTCAATATTCAGATCCACTATAACCCTTTTCAAAACCGTTCAATCTACATGCAATTCGCAAATGCAAAAAAAACCCATAGTAGGTTAGAGATTGCCTCAGGTTGGCTGTTTTTTTTTTTACAAAAAAGCTGCAAATTGGCCCTAAAACCCCCACTAAAATGTACAAGATGAAAGCCCAGCTCTCTAACATCATAGTTGATAATAGTAGTAGGGAGATATGTTTGAGATGGGAAATATTAATGGAAGTAAATTACAAAGAGAAGCGAGGCTAACCCAAGCTGGGTCTGTCATGAGCGCTCTCCTGATTATGATCAAGATGAGATAAAGAAGATTCAGAGTGGAGGAAAGTTGGATTAAAATTATGGGAGAGAGAAAGAAAAAAACACAGTAGGAAGCGGTAGATGATACCCAGAGTGGTTGTATCATCCGGGTAATATAGTATCTCTAATAGGGAGTTGCCCGGGCAGAGTGGATTTGATTAGGTTCGTTTTTGAGAAGACGGGTAAATTAGTTGAAGGAAGTTTGAGGAAGTTTGAGGTGCAGTGTGCAGGTTGCACTGTTACCAGGGGTTTTTGGGAAGTTTGTAATAATTAGCGGACTGGGCAAAGGCCCATTGGTCGTGGCAGAGACAGACAGTAGATAAAAGGGAGTCGGGTATTGAAATTGACGGACTCAAAGGGAACGGGATGATCCGGGGGATGAGATGAAGGGAATCCTGGAAACCGCAGGCAACGGCGGTTCCCCCTCTCTCTGACTTTCAAACTCTCCTCTCCCGGCCTCTCACTCTTTCCACTTGGCATTTCAAAACCAAATTGTGGCTTGCACATAAATTTGTGGACAAAACCACCCGGGTATTAGAGAGGCTGGGACGATTATTCCCGGCCTTATTACCTAACTCCTTTATCTACTTCCTGGTCATCCCCGCCCGCTTTTCCGAGTTCACACCGATATTCCTCTGGCCCACTTTACCCGGCTCTTTGTGTGTGCAGTTTTAAAATTTAACTGCACAGCGCGGAAAGACATAAAGGAAGATATGTCTGTCGGGCCTCTCTCTCTCTCTGTGTATGTTCACTCCGCTTTTGTACTTTATTGGCTTGTCAGGATCCACTCTGCCTGTTTCTGCAAGATCACAACCTCGGGAGGATGATGATGATGATCGTACAGAGGGGCTTCAAATCCGCTTTCTCCTGGTGAGGTGGGCCGTCCAGGAGCCTCGGCGTTTATTTATATTAAAAGTGTTTTGGGACCGGCGGTGGTGGAGTGGCAAAAGGGTTCTCTGTTCTAAATTTTCAAAGGGAATACGATTTGAGAGAATCGGAGCCCTTGCTCATCCTAATACTGACATCTCCTTTCATCTTTCGACATTTAAAATTTAACTTATTATCACTCTCCTCTTTTTACTAAGCAAAAAAACACTTGGCCAATTGATTGCCTAGATCCAAAGAGTTTTTTTTCACATTTTCTCTATGAATTAGCACCATGACATCTCATCACCTTCATAAACTAGGATTTCTATTAAATAAAACCCCCACTGCCTCCATCATGTACCCGTTCCACTTCTTTTCCATCCGATCCTTCTAAATTACGAACACCCAACCTTTGTGAGTAATTAAAATCCATCAAGAGTGTCGAGTTTTTAGAATTTTCATTTATTCTCTTACGTAGATTTTGACATTCTAAAAAAACTCGAAGGTTAGGGAACTCATAAATATACGTGTAAGCCACTGTGTTCCGAGTAAGGATAGGTAGATTGCCCGTCGTTTGAATATAGTATCGGGTAGCTTGTGTAATAACTCCCGGGTATTCTCTTTCAAGGAGGGGATCGAGTGAAGGAACTTGGGTGTAAGGTAATATATAATAGATAAGTGTATGTACATACATTGACCCAAATTCGGGTGCAACGTGGTGAATATATTTTTTTCTCTCCCCTCTTGCAATTTTCTTGACAATCGATACGAGTCCATGCATTTTGCAATGACGTGTGAGTGAGAGAGAGAGATAGAGATGCGATACCCTTCCGGGTATTTTTATTATCCCAGTTTGGGGGGAAACGGGTTTTACTCGAAACAGATGGATTAATTTTTAATCTTTTTTCGGCCAAGTTTGTTTTGTGGGAGAAAATAGCAAGTTGAAAAAGATGTTTGCTGTTTGTGTAAATACTTGAGGAGCTTTTCCCACTTGTTCAGTACGGGTTGGTGCTGGAAGTTGAATGGGAAATAATTGGTGCATATGGAAACTGTTGCACATTTATTGCCTCATTTATTCCGCTTGCATTCCTGTGTGCCGAGCTTATAGATGCTTGAGAGGTTTGCCCTCCCCCCTCAGTTTTTGAATGCACTTAAAAGTTGTGTGGTTTTATGAGGTAAATGTGGGAATGACATTTTAGTCGTTTTAACCGATTTGTCAGAGTTATGCAGTATGTTAATTTTAAGATAAAGTTACAGAAATGGGGAAATAACGTCGTTTAAAATAAGCTTAAGATCTAGTTAATAATCTTTTAAAGTCGGACATGAAAAATTTCTGGAGAAGAAGCATATTCTTGCCACCTTTGAAGTCTTCTTAGGTTGGGATGTGAAGGTCGGTGTGGATGACTGTTATGAACATTCCATTCCATCATAAAGCATCGCAAAATAGTTCGTCCTACATTATTAATGAATATCAGTAGGAGATGAATAGATTGGTATTTCCTCCCCCAAAAAACGAAAACTGTTTCTTAACTAAATGTTAAATAATCACTACGTCAAGTCCTCGGTTCTTAGTATAAAGGCCAGAAAAAAGCCGCACGCGGCACCATCGTTAGATAAATCCATAATATTACGTAGTTAAAAATTTCAATGTCGATTCCTTAAGGGTGCTTGCCCCTTTCATTGTCAATCCATTCTCCTGAAGGCCAAGGTATCTCCCTAGCTGATCCGGTGTCGTTGACTCTATTTACCTAAACTCGTTCAAGACCATACAGCTCCCCTCTATCCAAGATTATCAAGTGTCCTACAGGGAGCCTATAGAGAGGATAATACTAAGGCTAAAACATGCTCAACAAAGGTTCAACCTGATTTTGTAACCCTTTCCTCTCCCCATCTCTTCATCATCAGCTCTTTGTGAATAGCATCAATCTTGGCAAGTACCACTCGGTAATCTCAAGGTCCTTCTCTGCTCATGTAAATCTCTCGTAATTTCTCAAGGATTCTTTCCACCTCTTTTGAAAATCTGAATTTTACACAATCAACTGTCATTTTTTTCCATAACCAGAGCTATCAAGTTATCATTCATGATAAATTGAAATGAATTCATTGGGTTGGGAGTTTCGTATAAAAATCTCGACCTTTTGATAAGCCTGCGAGTTGGGCTGCTCGGATTGGATTTAGAATTTTGAGTCGAGATCCAAGATATTTTAGAGGTGTATAGGAAGTGGATGATTGAGGTTTGAAGATACATCAAGATAGTGCTCTGCTATTATTTGGCGTTAAAAAAATTCTCACTCCCTTTGGCTTTATAGAGAGAGAGAAGTTAGTACGGTCACAAGTACGTACGTATGTTCAAAGTGCCAATCCATGCAAATATTATTTATAATTTTTTTCTTCTCTCTACTGATGGCCATGAATAAGGAAAAATATTGGCCTTCAGTGACTGAAATCACAGGAGTTTTTAGTCGAGTTCCATTCCCTCAACCCTTTTACCAATCTTTCCATGCTAGTATGGACTATGGATACGTATTGGGATTTTATTAATAAATAAATCAAGCTACATCTGAATGCATAACGGATTTTGCAATTCTAGTCCAGTTCTTTAGAAAAGTTTAGAGGATTTTTTTTAAAGCTTTTAAAATTTAGTATTGAGCATTGATGGTAAAAAAAAACCCGGGACGCTACATGTTTCATGGCTCAATCGGTTTTAGAAAGCTATTAGATAGTTTTTTGGGTGTGTGTGTCCTGTACACAATTAGCTTATAATTGGTTGGTTATTATCCGAGAAATTATATTGTTGGCATGAGGGTGACGGGTTTTTAGCCTATTTGTAGCTAAAGAAAAGATAATTGCTGGCAAAAGAGGCCTTTAGTTTAAAAATATAAATACAAAGCCAACAAAGCACTTGAGCCCAGATAGGGAGGATTGGATAAGGTGGAGAAGCTAAATAAATAAAGACCACAAGGTTTTTCACTCTCCGAGTGGATCAGAAACATATTTGAATGGAACACGAGCGGCCCTAAATCTCGTTTAATCGGGCAATTAAAAGCACATGGAAGCCCATCTTTGTGGACTCACCTAGATTATCTTCACATTCAATTGTCAATGTTAAAGCCTTATATTATTATTTATCTAGATTTTTTCTAAATGCCAAAACACAAAAGAATTCTCTAGATTGACAACTTTATTGCCATAGCTTCCTGTCCAACTTTAAAATTGTCATTAAATGCCATGCATGATGAGTAAAAAGTTTTGAACCCCTTTCAAAATTTACCCAAGCTTGTTTTTAAATTAAAAACACTCTGTCCAAAACCCTAGGAATTTAAAACGTTTTAATTTCTATACATCTATCAAGCCAAAGGCCTTAGTATAGGCAGCAGATTGGCCAGATCTTATGAGTAATTGTCAGGAAACTCGGGTAAATACAAGAGGCCTGTAAACGGCCCTAAGTGGTCGAGACAAATATAGAAAAGTCCACCGTTACTGAACCTTAAAGAAGGCTGTAACACGTAAGGCAGGCCTTAAGGAAATCTGCTATATTCGACCCAAATTAATTGGCCTTGCAGAATCCCAAAATCCCTATGTACAATGATAATCAAGAGAATACACCTAGTTGATTGTGGAGCTAATAAACGGGCATAAAATTGTACCCTGCATCCATCCATTGTTACTTTGTTACGCCAACCCTTGTTAGTTAGTCAGAATTATTTGTGGTAGTTGCACTCTTGGAAAAATGCATAATGAACAGGGAAAAAAGCCCTCACTAGTGACTAAGGCGTTGGAGATATCAAATGAATTCAATCCAATAATATCTCTCCTCTGTCTACCCAAAATAATTCCTAAATAAATCCATAGACACATGATCAATGTACAATTCTCTCCTATTATGCCGTTGATAACAGTGTGTTTTGCTCTGAAGGTGATTATGATGGTAGTGGTGGTGGCATTTATTGGTGGTGGCACAATTTATATAAAGAAAAATAACCCAACCTCAATCCAACCAGATAGACAGAGATACAAGGGGGGAGTTTTGCTTGGCTTTTGGCATGCAAAGAATAATTGTAGTATTTTTTTTATATTATAAATTCCCTCGGCTGATGCAAGGTAAACGGAAGGTCACTCAATCAGTAGAGCTCTCTCTATAGTAAGCCATACCTACGATAATGTCGATAATATATGGGAACACTTAGAGCCAAGTTCGTACTTGAGGAATTCCTTTTGCAGATTAGTCAGGTCTTTCTCTCAGGGTGCGTCCATCTTGATGTCCCCTGTGTGGGGCCCTGAGGGGGCTGTTATAGATTCCGTCTCATCCTCCAATACATCGAAGTCTTAAGGGCTGGGGCCGTCAGGGTGTGTTTATTTGGGCTAAGAAGCTGTAAGCGTTAGTAGGGGCTGGATGATCTCTTGTATCGGTTGGAGTCAATGATATCCTTGTTGGTGATTTAAAGGAGAGAAAAAAATTCACAGGCTGTAAAGGTGTGTAGGAAGTGTATTTTGGATTGGAACATGTTGTTCTAGGGGAGTGTGATTCATGCTTTTAAATTGCCAGAGTTGAGAGTAGCATGGGCTAAGCTTTGGTTGTTGGTAGTAACTAGTGGGAAATGTGGAGATAGGCGTTTTGGATATTCATAATTGTAGTTTTGATAGTTTTGATTATTTTTTTAAACAGTTAGGTTTGTTTAGATTAATGAATTTTAATAGGGCTAGGCTTTTTTTGGGTCTGGAGAAGAGCCTTGGGGAATGAAGGGGTTTGGGATTTTGAAATTAGCTTGGATTTGGCAAGTCAGACATGGGCATGGTATTTTGAGGCAAGACTTTAAGATCAAGATTGGAATTGGCTCTTGTTATTAATTTTTCAATTGGATCTGCAATTTTGGTTGATATTTTTTTGAAAATAACATGATAACTGTACATACAAGGCAGGTCTGAAATTTTATTGGAGGGAAGGAAAGTGAATTAAATTTCGTAGATGGCAAGTGCGGAAAGTAAAATCTAAATATTGGGCAGAAAAAGGTAATAAAAATAAAGTTAAAAAATAACTCAACTACTAAATCTCAAAAACTTCCTCGCCAAAAAGGAAACAAGTTGAGCAGGTTTTGATATGATAATAATATGAGAATATGACTTTGCCACCACCACCAACCACGACCAAAGATCAGCTCCTCTCATTCCTCCTTAAATTGTTCAAAGTTATGAAGAGAGGGTGAAGACTAGTAGCAGCTCAACCTCATCATTATTAGTCCTTCCTCAGCTCATTTCTCGCTGCTGAAGGTGCCATTACCCAACAATGCAATTCTCAATGAAAAGTGAGACTTGTAATCTCTCTCTCTCTTTAGAGGAACAAAAAACCCACACCAATTACCAAAATCTCGTCGATTCAGACACACCAGAGGACTTTGGCCTCTAAATCATTTACTTATTATTTAATTCCATTTACTATTTCCGTTATCCCTCCCATACATACGCACCTCTTCCGCACTACATTTCTAAATACTCTAAAGCCATCTTTCATCACGTGCTTTTTTAATCTCAAACTATTTTCATTGGGAACTTTAGCACGTGATCTGGTAAGGTCTAATATGACAGTATCAATTACTTTGCTTGAATAGTTTTTGAATGAGATTTTTTTGGAGACGGAAATTTCTTTTGAGCCAAGTGTCCATATCCATAACTTTCAATGTAGACACATGTGTAATTTGTAAGAAACCCCTTGTAAATTTAAAGTCCTCTTTGGCAGCTTCCTTATTATTATGATTACTACTATCGCTAGTACAGCTTACATCCTAGTTGATATCATCAGATGCCAAAGGATTCATTCCCAAGACATTTACAATAACAATAAGACTGACAAGACATGGTTACCAGCTAGTATAAATTATAAGCGGTTTACACGCCAAATCAGTTGTAGAAAAAAAAAACCCAAAGTCACTTTCCATTTTGATTTCTTGATAAAGGTGACGAATCTAAAAAGCTCAAGTGATTTTGAGCACCACAAACAACAGTTCTAAATCTTCTAATCGTTCTAATCCCTCCAAAATCCCCCCCAAAAAACTATCCCCCCTCAACACTCAACAGCAAACACTTAAGACCCACTCCACCCCTTTGGGTAAAAAAACATCCCTTGCACATCAATCATTTGATTTCCCATTCTGAAAGCCTAGCCAGGCTCAACAGCCCATTTGACACACCTAGTAAGAGCGGGATTGAGAGTGGATAACTCTTGCCCTAGAGTCAAAGGTCAAAATAGAACCTAGCCACTCGAAGCTGTCAGGGAAGGTCACCACGTTGTGGGACTAGTAGTAGTAATAGACCTTCCTGTGTAAAAATCCACACCCCTTGATAGTTGATGAAGGAAGGAGGCAAGATGCCAAAAACGTAGGGAATGATAAAAAAAACTTCACTTTCCATTCTAGCAAGTAAAATATCAAGTGGGATTATTTGCATATTATCCACTCGAGTGAGGGATGTACAAGAGAGTTGGGTATAGTAAAAGTACAGCAGTAGAGAGGAATTGATATCCTATAGGGCAAGAGATGATAATGATGATAGTGGTTTTGTGATGATGTTATGGTGATCTCCTCAGGTGTTTAGATCTACTCGTACAACTACAACTAACTACTACTACAACTACCTTCAGACTCACCCAACACAATATAGGGGCATTCTTCTCTATTCTCTCCTCTCCTCTGGGGTCAATGAAACCTCCTATTTCCCTTCCTTCAGAAAAATACTATTTTTTCGACCCGATGATGGAAAAAAATACAGTCGAAAAAAAACACAGATTCTTTTACACTTGTCAGCATGACTTTGAACAATTGGTTTAAGGAGAGTAAAGTGTTTTTAGTTGAAAAAAAATCGTTTTAAAACTCCCGGGTTATTTAATAGCTTGGTGATTTTTTGTTTTTACTACTTTCATTAGTGAGAGACGTTAGTTCTTTTAAAAATTGATTCCCGGGGTAATTTACCAAAGTTGTTTGGGAATAAGGGGAGTTTAATCTTCCTGGACTGCCCGGGAGTTAGGTTGATGGGTCATTGTTGTATGAATAAAAAAAGGTTAAAAAAGGGGTGTCACCTTGGGGTAAAAGAGTAGAGGAGTTTAGAGGGCGAGTTTAAAAAGGAAGGAAGGAAAAAGGTGTGAGAGAGGTTATTAAAGGTAAAGGTAGATTTGTGGCCTAGTTTTGGGTCAAAAACCTCTCGGTTCACTCACTCAGTCTATACAAAGTGCCTCTCCACGAGATCTCTGTGAACGCAATGCCAACAATGAAGCGTGGATTGTTATTATCATCATTATTATCATTAGTATTAATTTTATTATTATTATACATTTATATAAACCCTGTTGGATAGGTTTGAAGAAGACATCCTTCCACTCCACTACTGTCGCATGCATAATTCCGAGTAGCTTCAACAATAAGATCCGACTCTCGGGACAAACTTGGGCTGACAATAACGTAATGTAACAATGGAGATATTGGCACTCTCTGCTATAGTACTACGTGGCATTATATTTTACAAATGCCTAGAGATCGTCTCCTCATCTCTAGGCATTTCGTAATTCTTGTATTTTCTCAAATTCGTAGGACATTGCATCTCCTATGCATTTTACATGCTACAGTTGGTCCCGAGTGGGTTTTACTTTTTCGCACAGATCCCAGGCCTTGGGAAATATATTGAATGCACAGGATCTTATTATAGCCCTTTGAGAGTTCTTTTTGTTCAAAATAAGATCATTTAAGATTTTGAGAAGGATCTTTTCTAATGAGCAGAGATTTGGAGTTTGTCGTGTTGGTGGTTTTAGTGGATTTTTTGATGATGCCTTGAGCTGACAATGCGAGAGAGAGGGGGCGAGGGGGGTCTATAATCATTTGATTGTGTGTTTAAGCCTTTGCTTCATGGAAATATCCGAGATGGTTTCTAAGCTATTATTATATTGAGGATTAATTTTAAAGGAAAAAGTCTAATGGGTTTCTTGGAATATTTTAAGAGCTTCAGTTGGCCGTATGAATAGTCAGTATGATGTTCGAAAATACATCAGATTGTATGGTAAAGCTGAGAAATTACTTTGTAGACTCCACAGCTAGTCCTCGTGAACTGCAATTATAATTTTTCATACTAAACAGTAAACACATATTAAAGGTATAGACTACGCACTTTTTAATACCAACATAAAAATCCACTTTGAAAATCTCTCCTCGAAATTTAAAAACCATATCCATACCCGACTAACCTTCAGTTTCTACAACCTCCAACCTCTATGCAAATAAAATCCTCAAAGGAATCCAACCTCTTCTCTCAATCCACCATAAGGACAGATAAGATACCTAGCAACAATTTAAAAGAGATGCTTAAAAAAAGTTGTGCAACGCTGAAAAAAGGAAAGTGATACCCGGGGATAGTGAGGGAGTCAAGTATTTTGATTCCAAGTATTTAATCCCATGGTAGGTGATAGAATTAATTTTGAACTAGAGAGAGAGAGAGACTGAAATGCAACGGTTGACTAATATTTCTCAGGGTTACTCTGGGGTATAAAATCCAGATTTCTAATTGACAAAAGTTGAACTTTTTCTTCTTCTTCTTGTTCATTATATTCGCAAGGGAAGGAAAGGGAAAAAGAGAGAGAGAGATTCTTTGCAAATTTGAATTCAACAAGTATGACTTGGAAGAGGGCAATGGACTCTTGTGTTTTCACTAGTTTTTTCACTTTTTTTTTATATCATTTCACTCTTTCCTTACATTGAACATGGGCAAAACTACATACACATACACACACCTACAGTCTACTACAGAGACGTAGCTATAACGTTACAGCTTATGGCTCTCATCTCTCTCTCTCCTACTATAAAGACTTGTAGGCAAGTTGTAGGTTGTAGAATGCTCTACTATGGAAAAAAGCTCTGCAACATTGCACCAGCATAAGAACAGTCCGCTCTGATTTAGTTAACAGTTTATATAAAAGCATCATGAGCTGAAATGATGAATTTACTAGGACCTAAGCAGAGGATCTCTAGAGTGTCATGGGAAGATTTGGCATCTTTTAGGGGATGAAATTGCAGAGGGGCATTTTGTAAAGGATGAGGATATAGTTTTTCGTGCAATTCATTGTGGAGTTGGAGATGTAATGGATCGTGTTGGTGTTGATAGTGGTGGTGGTGGTCCACGTGATTCGATAGGATTTTGATTATTATGCAGTTTTTTGGGGGATTTTTATTTCCATTGTGTGGAGGTGGGTCTTTTAGAGCTTTTGGGGATTTATTATTTATTAGTAGCAAAGGTGACTCATTGGCATTTGTGGTGGGATTATTTTTAAATGCGATTTTATTCTCATGATTAATTTTCTTTGTTTATTATGGAAATGTAGAGTGGAAATTTTGGATAAGGGTTGATTGGGCTTGATATGTATTTAATTTACAGTAGTAAAATACAGGGATGTATTATAAATTTCCAATTGATTTAGATTTTCTTAGTTCAAGTTTTCGAAAAGAGAGAGAAAATTATGCACTGCTTATTAATTAGTTGAATGTGATGTGGTATTAATTTTAATCAGATAGGAATCGTGACTTGGTACTGCAACTACAATATTTTAATTATTTAGAGATGCATAAATAAACCGATGCAATGTCACTACTTGAAAATCAAAATCTTTCTTGCTACACACAAAACTGAAGACCCAGTTCTTGCGGTCAAGGTAGAAAATCCTAAAAAAAACTTAGCCCCATAATTTTAAAAAATCCCAAAAATTTTTGCACATGTACATTTTTGGCCAGTTATTACAAACTTTTCTCTCTCTAAGAATTTGACACAAGGGAAATGACTTCCCTATTAAATATCCTTCATGAAACCCAAGGGATAGATAAAAACATTCAATCCAACCCTCTCTGCCAATAGTTTAATTCCTTTCAAAGTTTAGTTTACATCTAAAGAATCCAGTATTTATAGGAATTGTACTCAAGTCGCATCCCAAGGTCTGTCAAGTATTAAAGTAATAAAGACACACACAACAAGCCTCAGCTATGCTATAATATGAGAGAGGAGCTGAGAGTTGGGAAATAATTGAGAGAGGCTTTTTAAAACGCCAAATGGATTCAAGTAGAATTCAACCCTGCCCCAAACCCAGATTGAAACTAAGTAAAGGTCATACCCCCAAACCTCAAGCTTTTTTACCCAATTCCCTCACAACTTCCATTTTAATGGACAGTATTTACCATTCCCCTCAAAATTCATTTACGCCTTCACCCCGGCTTTTTAAAAAACAAGCGTTCAGTTTAAAAGGTAATTAGCAACTTCATTCGCGACTAATCACCTCTACTAAACAGTGTTTACTGTTTACCAAACATAAAGTCGTCGTTTAACAGGAGTACACACACAGAGAGTATAAATAATAAATCTTCTATTTAAACGTCGAGACCCTCAGAATATAAAAGTGGCTATTCACAATCAATGTGGATGAAAGGCTTAGATGTTTTGGAACTTTTATTCCGCCAGCTCCCGCCAATTTTTGTTATATTTTACAATTCGAATGAACCGTCAACCGTGGACTTTTAATTTCTTTAGCTTGTAAGAGAACGTGGGTTGTGAATAGTCCCTGAGGTAGTTATTAGCGATTTTTTTTGAAAGTGCAGGATGCACATTTGTCACGCGTGGCTGGCTACAAAGTAGAAGGGACGGTAGTAGTGTGGGTATTTTTTTCATCAATATTTTCTGCATTCCAATTTTGCATGCCTATTATATTACTCTGAGCCGTGTATGTGATAACTCTCATTGTTTAAACATGACATATGTATTTATATATATATACCCTTGTCGCATTAGCACTTTGAGGAATGCCACTGATTCCTAATTCCCCATTTAGAAACATAAATATAAAACCTTGCTCAAAAATTGAGCAGAAAATACTTTGCCCAGATAACAATCCTTAGCACAGAGACAAGGAGAATAGTAAATTTTGCCGAAAAGTCCAACTCTTAAATTCCCAAGGGCCCACCAAAGCCAAAGCGAACTGGCCCAAGCTCAATATTCCTCTAGAATCTATCCCAACCTAACCTAAAACGATCGGTAGGAAAATGGGCCATTTAATAAAGATGTATATTTATAAAAAAAACGTTTGGAAATCTTGGCAGCTATGGATTTAATAACTAATAGCTTGAGAAGGATGAGATATTTAAATGAAATGATTATATGCCATCAAGTCCTTATAATAATAATATTAGCAGAGGTCTGTGATAATAATATGATGTGCTATGGTGCGGTGTAGTATGGCCCAGCTCATGGGATCAGACGTACTTGATAAAGGCTGTGATACAATTTGCAAGGCTGTTAAATGTTGAGTAGGTGAGGGTTATTGTGTCATGGCCCTAACCTACTGCTGCCAATTCCGTCTGAATAGTTTCTCCATGTGCTAGTGTGGATCCTCTCTCGCCTTATCTCCTCCATACTAGACTTGCATATCCTCACATGTTAGCCCTCACAAGTCATAGGGGATCATCATCAGCATCGGCTCGTTCGAATAAGGAGACCATTGTCTGTCTCTCAAGAGCTTCTCTATCAAACGAATATTATGGTGTGATATTTATTTATTTCAGCCCATGTGTTTTAATATTATTTAATAGGATGGTGATGATGTGAGGATGAGGATTGTTAGGCTTTTTGGACTGAACTTCACCTACATTCCGGATTTAATTCCTATTTATGACTTTATAATCATTTCATGGGGTATATATAGTTTATTAATATAGTCTACCATGTTGTTGGGACTGTGGCATAATTTACAATGACTTTATTTTTACACTCGATCATCAAGTAGGTAGAGTTGATAGTGATAGACAGAGTTGGATGATGTGATGACCGAGAGGGTCTTGTTCTTGTATATATTTTTAATACCCTGTTGGCTCTTGTTTTCAATCTGAGCTGATTCATCGAGAGAGAAGCTGTATAATTAACAAGTCAAATGTCAACCAACGCAATTCATACATTCTCGGTTTCAATTTCATTTTAAATGCAGCCGGTGGTGGTGGTGGCTCCAACCTTCATGTGCACATTTTGAGGCCTTGATACAGATTCTGGCCTGGGTGGTTTTATAAATTTATAATTCATTTCTTGGGATTGTACTTTAGTGCTAGATGAGGGATGTAAAAGGATGCTGATCATCTTTTTGTTAGTCTAAAATTGGTGATAGTGTTTCAAGTTTTTTTATACAAAGCATTTGTAGCCTTTGAAATTTTCTATGTCCATTTTTTTAAAAACATTGGTGTTGGAAGAAAATGGTTCTTTGAGCTTTTTTCAAGATTGATTTTCCCCAGTCGTAATAGTTCATGAAGGTCCCTTTTGAGTTTTTGCAATGAAATGGCTCAACCTATTATTGTGATATAAGGCAGTTGTTTTACTTTGTACAATTGGAGCTGGTGGTGTGAGATTCCCTTAGAAAATATAATGCAAAACATAATCTAGCAACAGATCTAGCTCTCCACTGTCCCTTCTGGATCACTCACCTTGATAATTTTCAACGTGGATTTAAACATTAAATAACTGTCAATAAAATAAGGTCAAAAAGGCTGTGGGATATACACAGAATCTCTCGACTGGATACAAAGACCAATCCCAGAGTTTATCAGGGTATTTAAATTTACGGATATTCTATGTGTAAATGAGGAGGTTCGAAAGCCGATCCTTCCGCGTATTCCCATATTCAAACCCCCACTGGCAAAATGTCTTTTAGAAATTCGACAGTTTACATTCCAAGTATTTTTTATCATAGTACTAGAAGTATATTAGGTTTGAAGGGAGCAGAAATTAAGAGCACCATGGAACACTGACTTGACCTGAAGTGTCATTTATTTTAATTGCAATCAGATATAGTGCTTTGAAAAAAATCAATAGCTCCACAAATGGGATGATGATATTCTACGTATCATTTTCAATGTCAACTAGTAACAAAAGGTTATTGAGGGCCTTTTAATTTCCCTTACCTTCCTCGTCCATCGTCTTTTCCTTTGACTTGTCATTCAAATGAAAAACTAGACGGACACAGTTAGCCGTGGTGATGGTTACTCGTCACGAGAATCTATCCGACCCCTATATCCTCATGATAACAACAAGGGCTGAAGGTAAAGGTGAGGCTTGTAATAAAAATGATTACTATAAGCATTGTTGTGTGTCTTTGTAGGTACAATATGCCTTTAGAGTGATTTATATATATTTATTTGCTAGTGACGTGGGTTTTCGCACCTCGTTCATCGTTATGCAAAATTCTCGACTGCCACTCGTGAAGGTAAAAGGGCTGAAAGCCCAAGTGAATTCTTCCCAAGGCTGTTCTCTCCCTCTAAGGGTTTCCCTCTGCTTCATTAAACCATAGTGGATTGTTAGAGAGCATTGTGACTTGTTTATCAATTACGAGGTTTTACCTTTGCTGTTAGTATTATTATTATGATTATTAATATTAATATTATTAATGCTCCTGCCATGGGTAGAGAGGCATTGCCAATGGCATTGTTGAACTTGTAAGGATTTAAGGACACATCGACTATGCAGGCGGAGTTGAATCTCCTTGAGTTCTCCTACTTACCATTACAAATATTACAATGATTATCATAAAAGTGTGTAGTATATATAGTAAGTAGGCACAAAGTAAAGGACACCACCGGCATCTCCACATATGGCTCTCTCGAAATCACAGCTCACAATGGGCCACAAAGTGGCAATGCCTTGTTGGCAGTTTAAAGAAATTTATATGAGAAATAAGCACGGGAGAAAATATGTGCAGGCCTTTTAAAATGTTTGAACGTTGGGATGAGCTTGTTTGATAATTTCTAATTTTAAAAGATATTATCAGAATTGCCATTGAATTTGGTTTTTTTGCCCTTCCTTCCGAATCTATCCTTGGAGCTGTGTATCACTTTGTCATATGGAGATGTGCACCCGTTTATTCACTCACTATCAATCAATTCAATTAATTTACAATGTATTTTCTCATTTCGAACTATTCACACTTGCGGAAATTATTATTTGAAGAGAACAAAAAGAGAGGGTGATTGGGAATGTCCTTTAAAGTGTTTAGCCTCTGATTATAAATTATTTTAAAAATCGCAAATTATTATTCAATCATACAAACACTTGTCGTAATCTCATCAAAGCATATAAAATTGAGTCTTATTCAGTTACAAATACGTAGAACTTATCATAGACAGCTATGACAGTACTGGGACATTACTACAAGACCTGAAAAAAGCTTATGACACCTCCTTTTAGCATTAAATCTTTCAATCTCATCACAGCATTCAACATTGGGTCTTATGCAGTTGAAAATACATATAACTTATCATAGACAGCTATGACAGTACTGGGACAATACTACAAGACCTAAAAAAGCTCATGACACCTCATTTTAGTCTTAAATCCTTTCTCTCTCTCAAAGTTAAGCCCAGTAGGAGTGATAATAGGGATAACATCGTTGTATAACAATCTAAGGATAATAAATTTCAAACATAAAATCCCAAGTTAATAACAAAAAGGTATAAAAACCAAATACCCCAGCGTTGGCACAAGTAGATGGACGTTCACCTTGATTTCCTACGTCTCCTGTTCGTTCTAGTGTGAAAAGTGATGAGGTGTCTTTTAGGCATGTTCTTGACGAGGTGTTTTGTTGGTGATAAGGAGTAGGGTCTACCCCCTCGAGTATAGTGGACTAGCAGTAAGAGCGTATAATAATTTTTAGCAATCTACATAAGTTGTTGGTGTGGCTAGGAGGACATGTAGTAGTTAAGCTGGTGTTGATGTTGGTAACCCTGATTTTGAACGAGAGGCTCATTGTCTTAGTCACCTACTGAACTTCCAAGGACTTTTTTACACCTTCGCTTTATTCATGAGATTCCTTGAGAAACCTCCACCTCTACCTACAAATCACACACCTCGCCATCCTTCATATCATTATGTACTATAGACTCACTTTTTACAATAGTCTACATTGCATCAGATTCTGTAACTCCTCATCTATGGCTGCTTGTCGAGTTGTCATTTAATCCTAGTCTATGGTTTAAGGCTACTTGGATATTTTTTGGTATTTTATTCTAAATTAGTTAAAATTCACTACTTATTTTAAAAAATTGATTCAATATGTTTGTTTTCAAATGTTTTAGGTATTTTGTAAGCTGGGCATTTGACTGTTTATAACTGCCAAGAAATTGACACTGTCATATTTTACGCAGATTTGTTTATCCAGAAAGTGTCGAGTCATTCATTGGATATTTGTTGGATAGTCTTGTTGAAATTTTCATCAAAAGTACTTTTCAAAAAGGATTTTCATCCGGGTTTTTTATCAAGTCACTGTTTGCAACTGTCGAGAAATTGACAGCTTTGTTTTATCCCAAAATTAAGTGTCATTAGGAGAAGAGGATAGAATTCTTAATCATTCAATCAATCAATCTACTGAACTACTAAAGATAAGCAGGGTTCGTTCGTTGGCCCCAAGGTGCGAACTTGCTAGTTTTCATAATTGATGGATATTTTTGAAATGTTCTCCAATTTTAAACGGACTCAAAATTCCTGAGAAAAAAAACTAAATGGATAATTGCAGTGTCGATTCCGTTTCGATAATAATTCTATTCTCGATAGATTAAAAAAAACGAAATGATTCCATAATTTCTTGAAGCCTATATGCACCTCTGTGGAAATCCTAAGAGCCTCTACACTCAACACGCTTTCCCTTTCACCAGATACACGTCAAGATTGTGCTCTATACTCGTAGAATTCCACAACCGAGAGTGAACCAACAAGAAGATTGAGGAACATGATGATCACATTGTTATTATCATCATCCCTATTATCATTTACTCGCTCATCCGGCTTCTGACCACCACAGACAGCCAGCTCGGCTATAGCTAATAAGTTACTTGGGCTACCGAGCCAAGAGCCAAGTCCCTACAGCTAGATTAAGATGCTCATCATGCCGAGAGTGCGAGTGGTCACAAAAAATAGGATAAATAAATATCACCAGATTATGGGATTTGAATCACAACTCGTTTCATCTACATGCACCCATGTCTCTCTGACGTGATTAAATGTCCATTGACATCCTAGACGAATCAAGTATGAAGCCCGGAGAGGGAAGATTACGAAAAGTAGTAGCGTGTAGAAGATTGACAGAGAGCTTGTCGAAAGGGGATGCGATTGGTAGATGTCGGTGAGCTCCGGGGGTTGCTTTCCTAATGTCGATGAGTTGAGGTAGCCCATTGTATGTGTTAATGAGGTTGTCGTAGATTTAATTGATTCCTCCTCTTTCATTACCTCATAAAAGCTATAATAGTCTGACCATCTCTCTGTGGTTGACTCTAACTAACTTTGAAGAGGTAAGTAGTGCGGTTATTGACTCTCCTCCCAGTTCAAAAGACTAACAAAGCTAACCACGACCAACCACTACTTCTCTCTCCTAAACGATTGGGAGCTAACCATAAGATAATTGTGCATTCAATCAAAACCAGATTTACTTTCTCAATGGGTGTAGGATAAGTTTTTACCCTTTGGGATCAGAGCCGGGCTTACACGTCTTGGAAAATATATTGGTGGTGCGGTGTCGGTGTCGGGGAATAAAAGCCATGTTCCGTTTATTCACCCTTATGGAACTGTAGCCTTATCTTTGAAGAAAATATGGATTCCGTCGAGTATGTAGCGGGAGTGGAGTTTTTACTTTTTTTATGTCTGGAATTAGGTTTTGAATTTTATTGTTTAGGGGAGTTTATGATTTGTCGTCCCGAGAAACGGGGTTCAGCACCCAAGTGTGTAGACAGAGCGATGGTGAGATTATTGAACGTGTGGTGGAATAAGGAAGACGTCTTTGAAGTGATAACAGTTTGGGTCCAAAAAGTAAAGATTGTTGTGAAAGTTGGGCAAGAAATGGCCTCAAGTTTATTCAACTATTACATCCTCACGTTCTCCACTTGAGTTTGTCTTGATTTGAGACAAGAGAGATGAGTTTTATATCTTTAGAGTAAATGTAATTGACACTAAAAATATTTCTAATAATATCCAAGAGTATCGATCGCCGGCATAAGAGCCGTTAATAATAAGATGTGTAACACACTTAAGAATGTACTGGACAGATTTGTGACCGATTGAAAAAGGGTTGGGTCGGGTTCAAATTCTTGGGTAGAATTAAACGAGGATACATTCTTGTTACTAAATGTGAACAAATCCAACTGAATTTTGAAGCTGAGCTAAATATTTTGGGTTCGTAACCAAGTGCTTAAATAGGGTCTTGAAATTGATACCCTTTAAGAAACCTAAGCTCTTTGAAATTCATGAAATAAATGTCTTGTATTAAATCTACATCCTCTGCACAATAAAGGCAAAATAGTTTTGAACTCCAATTCTATTAAGAATCAATACAAAGTACATGAAATGAATAAACAGCTTACGAATCTCAAAAATTGTCAAATCCTCTGCAAGTCCATAAAAAAATCCGATAATAATAAAAGAAAAACGATCAAGGGAGTTGACAATAAAAAATCCAAATTTTTAAATGCTCAAAGATCACATAGGGTCAATGGACTTTGATGCAGATCCCATAGTTTCACTATTTAATTCATATTTTTTCTTCTTGGTGGGAATAATACAAGCGTCTCAAAGGTAACACTAGGACACCTTACAACCACCACCACCGCCACTAACCAAACCAACATAACGATAACAAAGATACTAAAGGGTTAACAATAGTCCTACCGTGCACTCCGATACCTCTTGACATTAAATACAAACAACGATATAGATACATAAATATTACAACGTATTTGTTTGTGTTGTGCGGATGTCTCATAAGAGTTTAGAAAAAAGAGTCTTTGGCTGTTATAAAAAATAAAATGCACAAGGTAATAAAAAACATTATGAGCTAAACTAGGTAAAGCAAAGGGAAAGTTTTATCCACCAAAGTTCAAGCAGATTTTGACCGATTAGAGCCAAAGCTATGAGGAGTAGTGCAGTCTGATGTTCCATGTGCATTTCTCTACGCTTTTTTTCTACAAGATATTTTTATACGCTTTTACATGGAAGTATACAATCTTTTTAGATTAAAAAAATCCTAGCATATTATATTATTATACTCTGCTCTTAGAATGTGCACCTTTTTGCATTTATTACATTGTGTGTTTAGAGCTAAGAGCTGTTGTAGTTGGTCTGTTTGAGCCGGTAAGGCTTAATTATAATTTCTAAGATGAGATCTCAGATTAAACTTGATACACTACATACGAGTCAATTGTTCTAGAGTGATTCAAGTTAATGAGACGGTGGGGTTATTATGGTTATTTTTAGGCACGATTATAATCTTCATCAAGCTTGAGTTGTTGGATTGTATAATTCTACCTTTTCCTTTTTCGAGGGGGATTAGAAATGGTGAACTGCATGGGGTCGTTTTTGTTTAGGTCATAGGAGGTTGACCTAGTCACCTCGGAAAGCCCACGAGTGCAGGAGGGTGAAGCTATAATAGGTGCTAGGGGATGTCGGAAATGTTTTTAAATTCCCATGCCAAACTTTGTGAGCGATGATATTGTGTTATTATTATTTGATTATGGCTTGTATTCCCCCGTACCTACACAACATGGGGAAATGACAATGACCTTTTGTTTCTAGCGAGAAATTACTAGGGGTTTTATGCATTTCTAAACTAAATATTTGTGCCTCTACTTTAGTCTATTCTATAGTTGTGCACTGTAGGGTTTCATGGATCTACAAATGGAATTATTATTGATAAGCATCTTATTCAAAATTCTAAGACTAAGACAAGATTAAACTTGTCAGAATCCCTTTAGTTTGGGAAAACTTAGGGCTTGTCAATGTAAATATACTTTGTAAAGTTTGAACTTAAGAATAGGGAGGTTGTGATAAAGTGATTTTTGGTTTCTGATTGTAACTGTAGCAATGTACTTAATTAGGAGTGCGAATCAGAAACCAAAAATCGCTCTGCCCCTACCTCACTAATGAAAAACGTTGTGATTCTAAAAGATTTAAATAAATGCTTGGGAAACATGATATTTAAAACAAAAAAGGTTTGAGGTATTGAAAAATAAAATCAAAAAGAACAATCACTGAATTCTCCTATTCCAAGAACTCAAAATAGAATACAACAAATTTAGTTTACATTGAGATTGGGAAAAATAAAAAACCGAGCGTATTTTAAAACAAAAGGTAATGGTAACCCATAGGGAGGTGTGGGATGTGGAACTTGATAAATCGTACCAAGCTCGAGTAGTACGGCGGAGCCTACTGTATCATCTACCCCCGAAAAAAACTTGGAGGTGGTGGTGGACACGTTCAATCAAACGCTGCCAATAAATATTAATAAAAATAGATATTATTCAACACTGGAACCCAAAACATTTCTCAGTCCCTTGCATAGCCAATTCATGAGGTTGGTGTGGGTTCACTTGAGCTGAGAGACACAGTAGTAGTAGGACAAGTAGTCAAGTTCAATTGTTGTGAGATTCGGCCGAATTTACTAGGCCAAGTTTTGAGTTGTTTAATGTAAACTATTGGTCCTCTCAATGGATTCGGAGAAGTGACATATTAGTATCTCGACCCTCTGGACCAATCCAAAAGCTACAGCCTTTAACTAACCATCCTATACTAATAACGCACCACTGCCAGTCCGCACTAGCAACTCTTGTGTCCACTACTTGCGAGAACGCAATTAGCAGATATTCAAAGGCATTGCTAGTCATTTCCATACGGGAACGTAAAGAGGGAAGACTCGGAAGTCCGATTTCAAACGCTTTTGCAAAGGTAAATACAAACCTCTCCTTACTTTCAAGGCTCGTTGGAAGTCAGGCTAATTCAAGTAAGTTGAGGGGGTTGGGGGCTCTTTTCACAAGATTCTTGGCACCAGGGTTCATTTGAATTAGCAGGGGCCGAGTTTCAGAGTATTTCACAGTCTTAGATGTTCATTAAGTAAGTGGGGATTCGTTTTACTTGTTTTTAACACGAAGTGGCAGAGAAAATTATGTTAGAAAGCGTCCAGCGTTCCCTACCCTTGTTGCACCTATTTGAGAATCAATTTCGTGAAGATGACTAGGAACGGGATTTGAGGAAGGGAATTACAATATTTAAACCAACGGTATTGTCTGTTTTCTGGAGGTACTTGTAGTGGTTAGGAGTAGCAGTAGTAGTAAAACGGGTAAGACCGGATCAAAGATTTGCATATAAAAAAATGCTATAGATAAAAAAGGGTATCAAGATGTGTGATTACCCGTGGGGGTTGGCCATTATTGGGGAAGGTTAAGAGATGGTAAATGATTTTGAAAATTGAAAAATGAAAGTTGCAGCGTTGCATTCCCAAGATACTTTATGATCTTGTAAAAAAGCCGGGTTGGTCTTGGCTTCCAAACTTTGTATGCAATTTACGTATAGTTGTACTTTGATTTCATTTTTTAAATATTTTTATTTATTACCTTTGGTTATGCATGTAATCCATTTTAGGAGGCAAGTTTTAGGGGTCTATTTTGTGTCATGAACTCGGGAGTTTGTAGTATTCTGCATTGTGTGCATCCGTTTATGTCTATTTGGTTTAAAAAAAACCAATTTAATCATTATTAAAGCGGATTTAACTCCCTCGAACATGGCAAGACTCGCCGTTGTAGCTGTTTTTAATGGAGGCAACTAACTGGTCTTGGTTTTATTTCCATAATCAGACCAATAATACCACCCTCTGTCACTCATATTGATAGTAAAAATGGGATTATTATAATAATACACACACAATTGCGTGGAGACGACTCGCAGGGGTAATGCACGACTTGTACACTCTACCTCATCCTCAATTCCCAATGAAGCTATTTCGGAAAAGATTTCGAGTTTAAGGGCTGAATTGCCATAAAAAATCAGTTCCCCAAAACTAAAGCCACTTTTAGCAATTTAAACTTGAGTATTATATAAATGCCTTGCCAATTTAAACAAGCTTCCGTTCATCCACCAAGTTCTTTGCTCCATCTGGAAATTGTGTGGAAAGTTTGCAGAGCCTACGCGTTCTCACATAAATAAGCAAGCGGTTTATTCATACAGAGTTTAAAAGAGAGCTTAGAGGTGGCAGTGGGGGTTTTTCTTGAGAGAACCAACTTCTTGTACTTTACGATACTACCTACCTTAAGCTGTCTAAATAAAAGAAGCTCAAAGGGTTTCTCGTTACAATTCCCTCGGTAAAAGAAATCATGATCCAATCCTCATGATAACAACTTAGCATGACTTGTCCCTACACAGGTAGTTAATTAATCATGTTCAACTACAACTAACTGATTTAATTACAATCACCTCATGTAATGACACTTAGTAATCCCTTATCTCATCTTATGCAAATAGGGAGAACCGGTTTCGAAACCACATCTCCTTCTAATTAGCTTTCTAAATGCTGAGAGGAACAATGTACTGGATGGCTTTCCCTTTTTAATCATCATGTATACCTCAAGGGAGGCTGTAATAGGATACATCCGAGGCTTATCACATGTCCACTCTATCTTTGACCATTTTCTAATGATTTAACTATTTATTTAATTTGCAGCAAACAACCGAACTAATGTCGAATAATCAGGAGGACGAAGAAATATCCGGAACAACTCCGGAATAAAGAGACGAGAGTTTGAACTACTACCCGCCTGGCTGAGAATATTTTGTTCCCGCAGAGAGCGGAAACCGGTTTAAAAGTGGATATCAAAATAGAAACAATGTCACTCTCGTGTTCTGGAGCCTCCCGGGGTTTCCAGGACTCTGATGAGATGGTCTTTATCGACGATGACCTTCTCTGGTGCTCTGACAACGATAGTAAACTCATGGATCTCTCCTGTCTCGTAAGTCTGAAAACCCACAACTACAGCTGATAAAGCTGAAATTGCTCTCCCACGCTTAGAGAATAGCTCTTATTTCTCAGGTTGTCCAAAATCTGGTCGACATTGGTCGATGAGTGAGTTTCTAAGTGTACGGTAGCATTTGTCTTTGTTGCTGATAGGAGTCGAGCTGCCTTCTGTTGAGAGGAGAGGGAAAGAGAATTGAGTTGCTCAAGTTTGAGTGTAGGTGGCGCTAAGTGTTAGAAGCTTTGTCTCTTTTTCAGGCTAGTAAATTCTGCAGTATGAAAGTTTTTTTGTTGTAAGTACTTAAGGACGTGTTGGAGGATTTCAAAAAAGTTTGTAAATGACAGTTTTAAAATTATGGAGAGAATGGGGCATTGTAATTTTTGAAATTTTTTGTTGAGGCAGAGGCAGTGGTGGTGAATGTTGATAAGAGTTTCAAGGGTAGAGACAGAGGGTAAATAGATTTTCCTTCAGGTTTTCTCCGCAGTTCTATTGTGTAAATTTTGTCATGCCCGGGTGAATTTTTTATCCTGGCGGTTTTAGCAGATTTTAATTGCTTGGTAAATTTTAGATTAGGGATCACCTGGTTCCTTTGTGTATTTAGAGAGTGGGAGAGTCCTGAAATCTGAGTGATTTATAGTGTCCCTCCCTTAAAGTAAAAAAGTTTACATACAATTGATTTTCGGATTCTAAGGAACTAGGAGATCGTAGTTAGGTTGATAGTAAAGTTTAGATTTGGATTAAGGATTCAGTTTACAGCTTGTAGTCCCATAATTATTATTTGTGAAACCCTGTCGGATGGAAAAGGAATTTGTAATAACTTTGTATTTATTTTCAGGAGGGAGGACCATCTAATTCAGTGTCCGGCCTGGTGTCCAGTAGCACAGGTGGACTTGGAGGGCCGTTCCTTAACTCGTCGAGTACGACTAGTCCAAATACAAACAGTGCGAGCAGTAGTCACCCCCTGCCATCGTTCAGTCTATCGTCGTCAACCTCATCCCCCGGAGGTAGTCACCAAAACTCCACCCAAACCCACCACCTCCTTGCCTCCTCTCATCACAGATTCCAAGCTGGAGGGCACAACAATCACCAGAATCCAAGCAATGGGACCAATAACAATAACAATGCTCACCCACATCAAACAGTGTCGTCGACGAGTCCGACTTCAACGAATCATGGAAACAACAACAACTCCGTGTCCTCGACGTCGTCAACTTCAACGGGGAACTCCCCGTCTTCTTCAACTTCCACTTTCAACATCTTAAACTCACTTGCTAATGGGAACTCCCCTCCTTCCAGCAGCACAAGTAACAATACAAGTAACCCGGGAGTCAGTCAGGGTAGCCTCAACAATCACAATCACAACAACCTCAACCACCAAGCTCAGCTACACCACCTCCATCAACACCTGACCAATGAGCACTCAGAACTGCCAACACTGTCCCAACTGTCCCAAGCCGACCTGAACGGCCTCGTCTCAACGCTGGATGATGATGACGACGACTTGTTCAAACAACTTGGGGAGGCGACCTTTGAACTCGACCCTCTCTTGGATGAGATTCTCGAAGATCACAGCCGCTCAGGGTCCAGGAACCATCCCGACCCAACTAATAATAATAGTCAGAGTAATAACAACCCAAACGGGGGCAACAACAATCAATACGGGAACAATCAGCAGCAACAGCAACAATCCCTCCAACAATTCCTTAATTATAATAATCAAGGGGCCAATATCAATCATTCTCAGCAACAACAGCACCAAATTCATCATAGTCCCATGGAGCTCGACCACCACAGGATGAACAATAGCAACGGGACTCAATCACAACAACAGCGACGGCGTAAAAAGCCCCCAGATTCAAAAATGGGGCCCATGGGAATGGAAATCAGCTTGGAGGAGGCCGCCCCCACTATTCTAGAAATGGCTCGGGCCAATGCCAATAATAATAATAATATAAATAATAACAATGGACCAAATAGTAAGTCAGTCATGGGATCCATTCTGCAAAACACCCTTTGCGGGTCTCATCATGGAATGGGGAAGGCCAACATCGCTGCCGCCAATCCTATCCTTGCTGGTAAGATTACTACTCTCAAATATTTTACACTAAATTCACCAGAGTAAAAAATCATGAGCGGTACTGAGTCCCTAGGGTAGGAAGTCCTTAAAGTCTGACCCAGTTTTCCTTCAGTCTTCCCCCTTCTAAGGTCTGGAGGAGATCAATGGATTTTTATTATAACTATACGTTTTTGAATCAAGATTTGAAAATAGTTCAAAAAGACCAATAAGACCCCCCCCCCTCGAGTCTCGTCTTCCTGTGTAAAGATATGTCTTTGAAGCTTTGAAGATTTTTTTCCGGGTGACTTGGATAATAACTTTTCCGACCTCCCTGAGATCTACAAGTTGATCCTACGTGCTATGTGCCTACGGATGTAGGTATTTCCATTAGAATGAAACTAGGTCTTTGTATTTAAGTCGTAAAACGGTGACAAGGTCCTTGATAATAGGCTGGGTCGGGGGATCCAATGTCAATACGTGCTTTACTTGCCCGGGAGTCGGGGCTTAAAAAGGATGGGAAATTGGAAAGCTTAAATTGTCGAGTACAAGTCTCGTAAATCTCAAGGCTGAAGGGACTGTCTGTGAAGACTTCTTAGATCCATTTAAGGTGTTTTAAATTGACAGTGATGGGTTTTAAGTCTGTCTGGCTCAATTCAAAGAACTTATTTAATTACTCGCAAAGATTAGAAGTCTGAACGAAGCAAAGCTAAATGAGATGGAATTGGATTGGAAAAATCTCATACAAATTTTAAATTGAGTTTAAAGGCTTGATTTACTGTCAGTGATATTCTCTGTCATTTTGATTGAAGGACGGATGTATGTGTTTCACTGTGTGTCTTCAGTTTACCAATTAATAGAGAGAGACATTAGAATTGATGACCAGTGTTTAGGGTTATTTGAGCATGAATGTCAATGCAACTACGTGGGCGTCTTTTTCTTGTATTTGTTACTGTAATTTGACTGTTTTAAAAGTATCAAATAAAGTGTTTGATAAGTTTTAATTCATTTGAAGCCTTTGAAGGATAAGAGCTGTGCAAAATTTCTAATTATTTCAGAATCAAAGAGCCCTATTCTTTTTTTTCTTTGCTCCACCTTGTAAAATTCCAGACGACTCTCAAGCTGAGACTACAATAAGAAATACAAAATGAGTAGCATCTACTTCTTTAAGCATTTGAATTGTTCGCTCTTAGACACATATGTACACACAAAAATCATAAAACTTGACCGTGAAGCTTTTTGCCCTTTCCCCCTTGGTTTTATATAATTAGAGGCGATACTTTACATTGGCCTCATAGCAATTGAATCAATGTCCAACCCACTCAATATCCCCTGCTGGTTTATCCAATTAAAAATATCACTGTCCCCTCCCTCAAATACAGCGGCTAGTCAGAGTGAAAGGTCTATCATTATAAATACCTACACAGTAGAACCTCTTACCTAAGAAAAGTAAAAGTGACCCGGATGACCTGACACTTAAGCCTTTGTAGTAAATCAATTATTTTAGCTACAGACTAGACACCAGGTTCCCAAACACTGTCCATAAAGGCTGTCCTATTACTGTCCCTATATTAGTCACATTTGCTTGTTTTTTGTTTTACTTTGCAAACTGATATAGCTGCATAGAAATGTCTCTGGACAGTATGTCTAATTGTAAGTAGTAGAAAGAAGGAAAACGTGAGATAAGCCATTTCACAACGGATATGCAAGGGAAGAGAGAGAGTTGGGAAAAAAGTTGTCTAGAGATTGGATTTGTGGCTTAGAGAGTTGAGGGATTTGGCGATTCTCGTTCATGTAAACACATGTAGATACATGGAGTCTAGTGGATCTATCAACTTCCAAATGAACCTCCCTCTAAAATCCCTTAGAGAGCAATTTTTTTTATCTTCTCTTTCTCATAGACATGGCCTTGTGTCCTTGCTTTCCTCTCTCAATAAATATTCCATCAAACCATAAGCACCCGCGTTTCCTTCCGGTACTAAAAAGAGTTCCTTATAGCCTAGTGGAAATTCAAGGGGATCCCGTATGGACAAGATTTGGGTAGTTTTGAGTTGAATTAGTTTAGTTAGCTACACATTAACATTTCATGGAATCAAGTTCTGTGAATGTTAGCAGTTATTTGAGTGTGGAAAATCTTTAATGGTTTGAATCCCCCAAGCTCAAGTTCACTGACGGTTCAAGGTGAGGCTATGAGTTGCCCTTGTCTACCTACCTACACATGTTATCTTGTTATGTTTATGGAAAAGAACTGGAGAGGACTTTCAAGGTTGGTGGTGGTGGGATATAAGACGGGGAAATACATGGGAACCGACAGGTGGGGAAAGTGGAAAGACAGGGGGATAATGGATCTTTGCAAAATACATAAAGGCTTTACAAGGAATGAAAATCCTTCACGCCTTTCTTTTGGAAGAGACTAATAGGTTCTGAGAGGATTAAATATATTTCCATAAGGGAGTATGAAATTCTTCAAGACATCAGAAATAACGCAAAGAGTTTTGGCGAAGGTGGCGGGATATTAGGAGGGGTTGAGGGGTGGGGGCAAATAGTTGCCCCGCCAATGCAATCCCATGTTTGAGTCTATTATTTAGAATAGCAAGAGTGAAAGCGTCCTTTCACCTTTGGGGAGGCTTTGAAGGGCTTAAGTGGACGGTGAGTAAATGACACAAATCAAGCCTGCCCCAAAGTCTTGAATTTCCGTAGCCGAGGTGACCTTTGTTTGAGAGAGTTGAGGTGGGTCGGGGATTATAAAAGCATTCTTCCTAGAGGCTAAGAACTTGTTAGGGGGGTTAAGTCTTATACGAAAAAAGCTCTGGATTTTCAAAGCCCTTCATTCTCTCAGCATTTGACGAAGGGGATTTAATTTAGAACTAGAACTGTCAACCGTTTTCAGAGTTCCCTTGGGAAGCGATTCTCTTATTTCGTCTTCTGTGAATCTGCTAATCGGATGTTGGATGTATAAGTACGAGTGGGTGTCAAGTGTAGTCATTGGTTATGTATGTCTATGTGTTTACTGGAGGGAAGAAACAGTATCTAAAAATGATTACTATTTATAAATTGTAATTCTCTCTAGCCTTGTAGTAGCCTTCATAATTTTAAATACATACACAAGGGCAGAAAAGTTTAAAGAAACTTCGTCTTTATCTTATTATTATTAATATTATTAAAAATCATGTAAAATTGTAATTATGAAAGATATGTTGTACCCTGTTTGGGGCAAGTGATGCAGATGATTTAAAAAAGTAACTTTTGGTAATTGTAAATGTTTACGCTAGACTTTCCTTAGACTTCAGAGAAAGTTTTTCTGGGTAAAATTTGTTACTAGAATTTATTTTTTGAAAGCCGAGGCCCTTGGCTATATTTGCCTTGACTAATGGAAGAAAAACCTTGAGATGCTGAGAGCTGAGCTGAGCACTCCATGTAATTAAATAATCCTGCTAGCCGGGAGTAGGACTATAAAAAATTCAGTGGGGTAGGTCAGACCTTTCTAGTGGATAGCAAATACTTTAAAAGGCCACCCGGACTTATACAAAGTGGTTCTTTCTACTCTTAGAAAACACAATTTGAGATGTTTTAATTCTGAATTAATTCTCAGCATGACTCTATATTTTCTAATGTGGATACAATTTTTCACAACAACTTTGATAGTTACTGTCTATGATGTATGAGGGACTCAACTCTCTAGTCTATAACTCTTTTTATTTTGAATTTCAGAAAAACTTGCTGCCCCCATGAGTCAAGGAGGTCAAGGGATAAATGACGGAGGTAACCGAAACTTGAACGACTTGGGTCAGGCTGACCTCTCCGGACTAAGCGTTGGGTCACCGGACGTCTCTTCAATAAAAGGTACGTAAACCCCTTCTAGCTCTAACTACATTTATATAGTCTATGAGCCCCTTGGTATGGGACATTACGATTGGGTTTCATCATTGGCGAGGGCACGATTGTCGGGAAGGAGATAATTTGATTAGCAGAGAGGTGTTTAATGCAGGGAGATGGAGAGGTTTACATTGCCTATTATGGAAAGAGGCTAGATGCAAGTTGACAGAGGTGTTTGGTGTATTTGTCTTCGGCTCATTAGCTGATCTTGTTGTAGACAGAGGAAGGAAATGCCTTTGTTTGCTTTTAATCTGAAGTAGGTTGTGAGTCTTTGGATGTTGTGAGTCTTTGGATGTTGTGTATGGATACATGCAATTTCCAGAGGAATTACATTATAAAGCAACCTTGGATCTGTCACAAAGAGGGAAAGGACCGGGTAGTAGTAGTGTGGCAGTGACACTTGACAGAAAGATCGAGTTTTCAGGGCTCCAAGTTTCAAGGCTGTGCTCTGTATGTGCCACGGAGACTATTGGAGACTCTCCGGTATTTAAAACTTTGTAATCAGAGAGTGGAATGATGGATAACTGTGTGTAGGAAGAAGTGCATCTATATAATAATATATATACATTCTTTGAAAGTTTTTTGAAACAATTTATTCTAGAATTTAGCGTGAGGGGTTAAGGTCGCTTCTGGTCTAGTAAGACAAGGACTTTTGAGATGAGCTAGATGCGGTAGTATGAGAGATTGTAGCGTACGGGAAAGGATATGTTTCAAAAGGATTTCCCTCCTGGTGAATAAATGTGAGGGAGTTGAGATTAAGTGGAGAGAGAATGTATGGAAGAAAGTGTGAGGTGACATGTTGAAGTGTGATGAATGAAAATAGGCGGAGATTTGCTTATCAATTCAGTTAATGTTTTGTTCTCGGAAGGAGCGATGGCAGTGGCACTTGAAATTACAAAGCCAATGAACTTGATAAACCCCCACTGCCTACTTGAATGATTTGAAGATAATTTGCTGGCGGTGAATGCCGTCCTTGTAATGAAAAATTACACAATGAAAGCATATGGATCTAGTGGGTAGTACATATGTTTTGGAGCAGTTTCCACCAGGCTCATTAAATCCCATGTCATTCATTCTATAGATGATGATAATAGCGGTGCGAGTTTTGCACAAGGAGTTTCTCAACCACTTGCAGATAAGGGAAATTATATATTAGTCCGTCTTTGTATTGATTCTTGCCAGCTAGGGAAAGGTCTATTTATCACCACACCGGCCTTTGTATAGTTGCTAGCACAAACTTTTGACTTATCAAGGCTGATAGAGAGTTGGTAGGAGATTTAGATCGGTTCAACCTCCGCCAAGGTTTCAATTAAGTATAAATTGTAGGCATGGACGGGCTCATGTCCATGTCGGCCTTAGCTTTTTCTTTCAATCCTTTGGTCATCATGAAATCGTCACCCACTTGCTAATAGGCCGAGGGATGAATTAAATATTCTCATTTTACCAGTGTTCCCAGTGGGTGGGGAAAAATTGCATGGTTTTTTAAATACCTCAAGAATAGAGAATACACAGGGGCTTATCGTCATTGTTATCATTGCATTGAAAGTTGGTATTGCAGGGGTGGGATTAATTGAGGATGTTTTGTATGGAGATGTTAAAAGTGCTAAAGAGTTGAAGGAGGCAGTTGAGTTTTGCTATGGCTCTCTCGGATGTGTTTTATTTACTCTCTCTATCTGTAGAGAAATGTTATTTCCAGAGTTGACGAGGGCTTTTGGTTAATCCAGAATTTCCTCTTCTTTGTATTTAAAATTGAGAGTGAGGAATAATTTAGTTACTAAACTACGTCAGTAAATAAACAAAGGGGGCGAGGAAATGATGGCTCCTTTAATGCGAAATATATGATAATCCAAAGGTCAGAGATGGTCCGCGAGTATTAGGATTAGTATCGTCTTGAGCCCACCAGCTTTTCCGGGCCACCACTGCTCCCCAAGAACCAAACGGCTTGAGTGAATGCATCAAGGTTGATTTCCTAAAGCATTCCTTGTAATTGTTTGTTGGGGAAATGAAATCCACTTTGTCTACCAACATGGACTTGCCAAATTGAAGGGAATTGATTTCTGATTGAATTTATGAAAAAACAGAAACAACTTCTTGTATAATTTTATTGCGATTGTTATCTTCTCCACGTTTGATGGATGTGGTTGGATTTCACGTGTCCATTATAAATATGGAGAGATCGTATCGTTACCGTGGGCAGAGTTACCGTATATATTACGTTTAAAATAAGTCGGTCTGAAAATAAAAGCCCGTCCTCGTTAAATCCACAACACAAGGTTATGAAATGATCTCTTCAAATAGATCCCCGGTCAACAGGAGATAAGAAAAGCTGGCTAATTTCATCCCACCTATTTAGCAGCAGCCAAAGGACAGAATCTAAATGTACTTACAAGTCTATAGGTCAATGTTCCTCTGGGATAGTATTATTATTATTATTATTATCAAGTAACCCAAGCTGGTTGAGGTTTAAACCTGAGAGCCATATCAACTTTATAAATACTCTCAAATTGTGGACATGTAATGTTTGCACTTATAGTTTGAGCCTGTAATAATTCACGTAATCAATGTCAAGGTCCCTGGGTATAAAAAAAATCTTGGCCTGTCCGACTGTACAAGAACCTTGGTGAGCGGGGAAGATTGACGAGTTTTGAATGTGTGTGTGTAAGGAAAGGGAGTTTTTAAATAAACCGGAAATCCTACGCACAATTAGTAACACCATTTCCCATTAGCGGATCTAACCCGGGAGCGTTCCGCAATTTATTCATTCGGAATGGAATTAAATTTTTGGTCAAAGAGCCGAGGGTGCCAAATTCTTTGCACTCTCAAGGCTGTGATATGCCACTATGTATCTCATAATTATAATCTCATCGTTAGTTAAGAATTTAAAAGGTTTTGGAGGACAAGAAGTGGAGACTGTAATAAGAATATTAAAAGGTGGGCTTATAGTCAATCTCAATACTTCCTGGATGGATGGCACACGGATATAGATTTCAGACTTTTTGGCCACGGGACAATTAATTTTTAGAATCTCAAGTCATTTAAAAAGCAAGATTTTAGTTTATCAATGTATTTATCTTTGGTGAGGTTATCTTTAATCTTGGAAAGATAAGACACTCGATTCCATAGGGCAGGGTGTGTACTTTGTTTTTAATAGTATTTTTATACTCACTTTTAAGTTGCGATGATAACTTTTGTCCTTTGGCGAGGGAAGAGAGGACATTTTTCAATGTTTGCGTCTCTAATTAGAATTTCATGCTGGGCTGTAATTGCTCGTGCATGTTACATATATGTATCACGTAAATCTGCGGGGATGTTCCTCTGCCAATTTTTACACATTTTTTTCGCCCATAGTTACGCGGCTTGAGGGTGGAATTTCTTAGCCTAAATTTTAATGTATGAATTATTAAGAGCTACGTACTAATTGATGGATTTGTTTTTAAAACAAGCTTGTCAAATCCTTTTAACATTTCAATCTTTAACCACTAGCTTTTTACTCGAATCCTCTGTAATTGCTCAAAATGACTCTAAAGAAATGAATGCTGCGTAAATTTAGTAGCTTTATGCATAATTTGTTTTATTTATTTTGAATCCGTAATAAAAAGTTGCCCATGAACCTACGGCCAAGCCCCGGCTCTTAATCTCTGGCCGGTTGTTAAACAACAATTTCACATCCGGCCGTTTACCATTCATGACGCCTTTCAGCTTTGTGTTCATATGGAATTGGAATAGTTAATAATTTTGATTGATTTTTTTCACATTGTTGCTCTTTGATATGACAAGAAAGCTAGACGTCCTGTCTGTACAGTCTAGTGTTAGTCTGCATCCCCTTTAACCTTGGAAAGAAAACCTCTTTGGATTGAACTTGGATTGACTTGTTTTTGAGCAAAGCAAAGTAATGGTGATTTTTATTGAGCGGAAAGAGTGCGAGGAAAGCGAGACTTTGAAGATAGTAGACAGTAATATTTGTGTGGGTTTCCTTGCATCACAATTTGTTTTGCCCCCACTGCCACTGTGTCGAAAGAGTTCCCAAGAGATACTTCGTAGATGTTTGCTAATACTCGGAGCGTTGATTATGAATGTTTCACAAAAGGATGTCGGTGGAGCTGCGGAAAGGAATCTTTTAATTGATCCTTGGACCTTGTACAACAAACTATTCTAGATTCTAGACTGAGATTCTAAATTTACAATCCTCTATAATTATTTCGCCGTGTGTGTTGATAAGGATTTTTTATTATCTCACATTAGGGGAAGGAGGAAATTGTGATGGTATGTGGTGTGCATATAAATGTCCATGTAATAACATGTGACAAGTTGGAGTGTGTGCCAAAAAATTTACGATTTCTCTAAATACTTCGGAGGTCGTCGCACATGGAAATCCTAATGGCCCTAATGTCTTGATAAAGTGACTAGCCTACATGCATTAGTTTCCCTTTCAGCTGGATTACTAACTATACTCCTACTCTACTACAACACAAGAAGCGTTTTACAGACCCAGATTTTGGCAGTGGGGGTCAACCTCTCAGCATTATTTATTGTCCTCTTCAAACCTCAGTAATCGGTTGTTACCGGATGTTATTTCTAGTCCAACAACATTGCCTACACCTCTAGGGCAGCCTTGCAAATTTGCAATGTGCTGGAAGGGTCACTTTGGGCCGTAAATATGCCCCAGTCATTTCCCATTGTAGTACATCGGCACTTAAGGATGGTCTACTCTCCTTCTCATTGTTAGATACTTCCTGGAATAAATTCGAGACGTCCGAGAGAGCAGCTATAAAGTCAGCCTTATTGTTGGGGTTGAACGTTGAACGTAGATCGTAATTATCTCGGACGGGTTGCCCATTGATTTTGATTGTCCCATTTTAATAGAAAGTATTTGGGTAAAGAGGCCGACGGGATGGTATTGATATTTGTGTAGGTTCTCGCATTTGCGACATGTGATGTCAACACAACACATAACTTGTCGAGTCCACAAGGTATCAGTCATTCCTAGTGTCAAAGAAAGTAGGAAGATTTATAAAGGTCACACGTTTATATCTTTGTGGGATATTGGCTCGAGATTCTTAGCCTTTGCCAAAAATTCAAACTACTTCTGTAGGTTACATGTTAGAGCTCTTTTTTTTGGATAACCCCTATAAATGTTCTCATTGAGCCTCTTAAGATTTTAAATCGGGGGTGTAAACTAAAGACTTAAGTGCGTAGGTAAAATGCTTTTTCATCAGATTCTCTGTACATTAAGGGATATAAAATCTCGAGAGTCCAACAAAGCAAGGCAGTGTTTGTTTCAGGTCGAATTTTGAACCCTTTCAAAAAATGCTTCCCCCATAGTAAGTTGTTAAATGAGGGCTGGAAAATTGAATCGTACAACCGTATTCCACGCTCAGAGACAGCCCCCAGACTTAGTTTGAGGGGGGGGGGGGTTAAAAGTTTTTCAATAAAAAATCTTTCAAGGAACTGGCTTGAGGAGTAGAGAATAGAATAAAAGTAATCAAGAATGTAGGCCAAGGACGTACGTTGAATCGAAAACTTATCTCCTCCACTTGTGAACAGTAGAATAGAGAGTCAAATGAGAGGAGAGGGCCTTTGATTCCGAGCCAAGAAATAAATCTCTCTTAAAGTTGAGAAGATCACCAAGGGCCGGCCAAAAGGGCTCCAGATTTATTCCTGCCCCTTTGATGACAATATCAATACAAAAAGTTTGTAATTGAGACAACACTGGAGGATAGGCTTTGGGGATTTAATTTGACATTGTAGGGATACAGGATTTGGACTTTAAAGAATGTCCATGCTTGCATGGGAATCTTGAACGTCCATTATCTACGTTTTATTCATTATTGAAGCCACATAGACTTTCTTTGAGCAATGGAGAAGGATTTGGAAATATGTAATAATGGACTGACGTTCGAAGAATTTGATGTTGAGGTATTTTATGGACTGTAGTGGTTCAGAGAGTAGCTCCAACTGTCCACCTTTGGTTTTTAGCCCTTTGATCAAGGTTGTTGGGGTAGGTTAGCTTTGGGTCAACTAAAAAGATAATCGGTCCATGGGAAATAAACGAATGTTCTCCAATTATATTTATTAATTTTTTTGGAAGGGTGGGCTTGTGTCTGCATGATATGTTTCCTTAAAAGATTCGAAAGTTGCATGCTGTCAAAAAAAGTTGAGGCTGTTTTCGATATTTCTGTTGGTTGAATTTGAACACGTAACTTTTCTGGACAGTTGAGAGGGCAGATGATGTCTTTTTAAACTTTGAAAGGACTCGACGATGTAAAAAAAAAGGTCGCAATAAGAAAATCTAGGACTTCTTCATGAAAATTTGAACGACTGTCTATCTGAATACAAATGGGTCGAATGGTTTTGAAAATACAAATTTTAAATTCTTGTTGATGTTATTGGAATAGGATGTTATAATCTTGGTGCCTGAGTATGTTTTTTCGAGAAATGTTAAAATTTAAATCTCTGCCTTTCACTCCCACGAAGAATACAAAGAGTTGAGACCGGAGAGAAGGATTGAAAATTCAAAAACGTAATGGACAATATGAACATTTCTAACGACTCCAGGCTGACTTTGTTTTGAATGCATAATCAACCCGGATTTTCCACCATAACCAGCCAAGGGGACTATGACGATGTATTCATAAACCCGATATGTCCTAATCCTTCCCCCTCCGGTGATCCAATTCACAATGATGGTCCACCATTGCTCCGTACATAAATATTCCATGTACGTGTATGAAAGGTCACATGTCTATAAATCTAGTTGATCTTAGTTAGGATAATGGGTAGTGGTGGTTTTGCGGTGGTGGTGGTGGTGATCTGTTTCTGGAGATGGAATATGAAATCCGAGCCCGTACTACAACAAGACTCGACTCATCCTCAGTCTCAAAGAAAGCCATTAAAAAGGCTGTGTACATTTGGAGGAGCAGATGAGGGGAAAAGTTGTGACAAAACATGAACTTTAGGGATTAGATTTCAAAAAAAAAATATATCTCCAAACACATTTCTACAGAGTTTAAAAAAAAAACTTTTTATGTAACCCACATTGATATAATAGACTAGTTGGGATAGGATGATCATTATAAAGACTATAGGATGATGTTATTATATTCCAAACTTTTTTGAGACCACAACCACCAGATATTGAGATAGCTCATAACCTTAACCCCTTCTTCCCGTTCCTACAAGGAATTACAACATCTTCTCCAACGAGAGCTTCTTTGGACACCACCAACTCCTCTCACATTGTCACATTGTCATCCAGCCCTTCCGTAACTTTTCTCAGCTTTCAAAATCTCTCTTGGCCTGATTATTTTACTATAGGGAGACAACTACCATCTAGCTCCCTGTACATAATAATAAGACATTGACAATCGGGAAGAACGGCAGTCCAGATCCTTGAGTAGAGACAATCCGAAAATTCTAGACGGACTTGGTATTGACGTAGATGGAGAAGGAACATGTGCGTTTGTAGTGTGTGCTTTTTTGGATTTTTCTTTTTTAAATTTATGATTCCTCAGTGTTGAAAGGAGTTGGGCTGTGGAACCCGAACCGATATGTGTGTAATGTGTGTAGGCTTGTCCATGATGATGATGATGTTATGATACTCGGTGAGTTTTTAGCGTAAAGAAATCAGTGTCCATGTGGGGGGATTATTCAAGCCGATCTCTTTTTGTCCTTGTGTGTGATCCTTTGTGATAGGTTGTGGAGTAAATTTGGTCTGCCGGGTTGCTGGGATGGAGAATGGAAGCCAATGTGGTCCAAAGGATCTGGTTTCGCAGCTCTGGATTTTTATTATATTCAAAAGAACATGATGGAAATGAAAGAGGAGAGATTTATCCGTCTTTTCGGTTCCTTGTTATGTATTTTTTTTTATTCTTCAGACTTGAGAACAGTGCTCATTGTTAATTTTTGTAGAATCAGACGTGGTTTTTGATAGTAGAGTTAAAAGAGTGGTCAGGGTATTGTTCAATTGGGCGTATTGGATCTTCCAGGAATCTAAAATCTGCCCCCTTTGTGTGTATTGGAGTTAAGTAACTAGATAGATGATATTATGTGGGCTGTATTTTATTTCCAGCTTGACTGGTTGCATTGTGTGGGTTTTATTTAAAAGGATGAAAATCCTCTTTAAAATATTTAGTAAAGCATGTCCGTCTGCAGTAAAGGATATTGATATCGATGAGTTGTCTGCAAAGCTGAGATTATTGATCACTCTTGTATATTTTGTAGGTTAAAATAGTTAAAAAGCCGGGTTGATTTCATGAATAGAGACTTGTTGTTTTCCCTTGTATGAATTTTGAAGTATTTTGACTGGAACGGGTGATGTTGTGGTAGAGTAAGTGGCTGGACGACTCAGATGTCAACCCGGCTGAGTCTTTCTTCTTGTCCATTTAAGAGGCTAGTTAATAAAACGGAGCCTTGTGACTCTACTAAAAGGCTTTCACAAAAACCCTTTGGACATGCTGACTAGGAGAAGAGGAGCAGTAATAATAATAATCACGACGATTCTCTCTAATGATATATAGGAGAACAAGGAATCCCTTTATCGTCCACCATGCTCAGCCACTAATAATACAATTAGGCTCCAGTTACTTGAACCATTTAGTATTTTGTTTTCCTAACTATGGGTTTCAAATCTTTATTTTAAAAGAAAAAATACAATCTCTCCTCTCCCATATCACTTACTTGTCTATCTGTGCTAAATCCTGCGGTTAAAAAACAATGATTGACTCCGCAGGGGCTTCTCTTGTTGTTAAAGACGAGGGCTTTTGGGGGCAAGTCTCATCTATTTCCTTTGTATTAGAAATAGGAGGGGGGGTATTTTATGGAGAAAGAAGATGGGAAATTTGAGTGGAAATTGATACTGAGTCCCTTGACAATTTTCTGAGCGTCCTCTTTCTGGCAAATTGGTCGGCTCAGATTCTCCCGTATATTCAATACCCGGGTCACACTGCATTCCGGTCTATGGAGATTTCTAGTGCCTTTGAGCTAGTGCTAGACAATTGGGGTGAAGTTTCGATTTAGAGAATATGTATTGTTATTCACAGCCTTTTGGGAGTTGTTTGGATTGAGTTTGCACCCTGTATTTTTTTATGATAATCCCGACATGTTGTTGAATTGTTTTCCTTGATGTCGGGGACAAGAGTATTTTGAGGATTTAGGGATTGTTATCGTAGGTGCAATTAGAGGGTTGGATTGCTAAGAAATGCATGAGTGATAGTGATACTTTGAGGTGGATTCTTAAAATCACTCTCTCCTTTGAAGAGTTGCAGAGTTCTTGGGAGGCTTTGAACGTTTTAAAGATATTTTTGTTATCCGGGCAGAATTGATTATCCAGGATTCGAGATTTTTATTTTCCAATGAAAAGACATTGGGACTAGAGAAAAAGTTATTGTTGCTTGAAGTTGATATGTTTTGGTACCTGGAAGGGGGATATCTCAATTAGTCCCTGTCACAACCCGCCTCTTCCGATTCCTATCCGGTATTCTGAGATTTCCTCCTTGGCTGGGTTAGGATGGTGGGTAGTTTCTTTTTAACGGTGCAAGGATTTATTTAAAAGTAGATTTGAAAAATTTTGAAAGTATTTTTTATGAGTTGAGCAGATGGATGTAGTAGGGATGCCAGAAGGGTTCATTTACAAAATCATAACCCGCCCTTGTGACACCCATAATTCTTGTTCGGCAATCCTCAAACAACTTTGTCACGCCGGGGAAAAAATGTGAGAGGAATTTAGGGAACTTGGCAAGTTGGCTAACCCTTCAGCCTCTCTTAATTGCTTTAGAGATTGTCAAGACAAGGGACAGAGTTTTCTTTCTTATAAGTGGCAACCCACACGGCTCAATTATTTGAAAAATCCCGAAAATAATTTATGCTCTGATTACCTCGGGTTTTTGGGGGTTTCAAAAAATTGTCAATCCGAACTTTCTTTTGTAGTCGTTGATGTGTGTTTTTTTAAATTTCCAAATTCACGATCCAAGGATTGTGGATTGTGCTCATAGCAAAGGAAGAGCAAAGGGGTTTCAAACTTTTAGAACAGTCAACCCTCTGGTGCAGATGATAAATGCCGAAGGTGTGTGGATTTTCTTGAACACGATCCCTAATATTAAAAAGATAGATGTTTCCTGGAAGTGTTCAAATTATTTTGAATCCCAAAGAAATTTAATTTATTCAACTTCAAGCCACCGCATGTCTCCCTATGCATTTGCAGTAGTAGAGGAAGCCCAAACTAGTTTTTTTTGACAAATGACAAGTCGGGATACTTAGAAATTCGGTAAACATCCATTTGTTCATATTTCGGCCAAATATTCAATTTCACATCAAACACTTTCCCACAATGCACTCAAAGTTTAAGGGGGTGGGGTTGATTTAAATAAAGTACGACGCGACTTTTTTCACAGCTCCCCAATACGCAGAATAACCATATTGGAATAAGTAACATGTTTTTGTGCATTTTTTAAATCTCGTCCCAGACTTAAAAAATCTATTGGTCTTCTTGTGGGCAAAACAATTCTTGGAAATTACAGACCCTTGCCTTGGTCCACAAAATATTACCAAACAATATGCATAACAAATTCCTCAGCTCGCCAACTCGAGGAATTTAACAATGTTTATATAGGTTAAGATTTCTTATGGATGATTTTGGAATTGTTTTTTTAATTTAATCCGCAAAATTTCTTCATAAATATTTTCCATACTTGTAAAAATACCATCATCATCATCCAATACTGTAAAAGTCGAAGGGCATCTGGCCCCAACCTGGCCTTTGGGATGCTATCCCTCTTCTTTGAGATTTGTGTCGAACACCAACTGCAACTTAAGAGAACATCATCTTCATGCCCCTCTCGACTAACAGATACTAATAATAAAATACCATCTACTCCATGTATGGATTTTTAAAAAACCCATGCAATTATAAACTCGAGACTAGACTTTCTCTAGCTTTGAAAGTTACATACCCACACTGACTCTCTCGACACTTGGTATAAAAAACTGTAGGAACTCTGTAAGGGGAAAAAATCCCAAGCCACAAGTTGACATTTGTTGACCATTTTAAAACACCCCCTTGAGCTACTCTCTTAGTCAATTCTCTGTACAAAATAAGTGAAGGGGGCATTTTTAGGGACAAGACCATTCCTGTGACAAAGTAGTTGTAGTTTTTGAGACAAATCTCCTCCGGAGAGTGAGCTTAAAAAAGTCAAGAGGAGTTTGACTTGTGACTTGTGCGAAAGGAAGGCATCTCTCTCAATCCTCACATTAAAGTCTTGCTCATCAGTCAAGAAGCTCTGTTGTCATATTTTATGTGAAATTCGGGTATTAGCAACATTTAAAATAGAAAAAAAACGATGATTTAAAAGGGAAATCTTTCTCTTCCTGTTTAACAAGTCTTAAAGATTTATGGGGAGCAATGAATAGAGTTTGGAGTAGGAGGATGGATTTCTTAGTACAGGGTTAGTCTACAGTTATTTCTGTACTCGTTTTGTTTGGACATTGGAATGGAGATAGTTGATGGTGAAATCGTTCAATAAACCCCAGCGGATTGATGGCAATATTTAATGTAGTGCATTACATTGAGGAACATGTACTAGAGAGCTTCACCTTGAACTCGGCCAGGTTGTTGGGTGTTGGTCTTGGGTCGGCTAGTGTTTAGATGACCGTGGTGGTAGGGTGGTATGGGCCAGCACTATTTTTGGGGTTATGAATTGCATTGATGAAATGAACCATGTGGTGTGTTATATAGTACAGTAGGTAGTGTATTCAGAGATAACATGTGGATGTCAGAGTTGTATGAAAAACAAACACAAGATAATATAATACTGATGCGATCCTAAAGCTGGCCATCAACTCGTCTCATCTCGCTCCGTACGAACCGAGAAATTGTCCACACAGAGTTTGGCTAGGGATGATGCTAGTTTTTCTGACGATACAGTCAACCCTTTTTAGCAGAAGTTTAGAGGAGGCAATTAAGGGTACAGACTGGAGCGGCTTCTTTCTGCAAGTGGAAAATGAGGCTCGAGTAGGAAAGGTTGGAATTTGATTGTAGGGGGTGGGGACTGTATGTAGAAAAGGCCATATAAGTAATGCCGACACATATGTTCATTTTTGATTGTGAAGGTAAAATAAGAGATGACTGAAGAGGTGGAAGTGATGGATCCGCAATGGAGTATGTGATGCCTTATAAATGATGTTCACGAACTAATTAGCCGTGACGGTAATTAGATAAATGCTTGTTTTAAAATTCCGCCCAGTGTAATTGTAACTATTAATTAGCTCACACTTGACGGAACAATGGGGTAGGAAATTACGCCATGCTGGTGCAGGTTGGGATATTAAATGCGCCACTTTGCCAAATTATGTCAATCATGATATCCAAGGGAAAGGAATTTAGCATTGAACTCCAGTCAGCCACTTTGAGCCATTAGTTGGCAGTAGGATTGAAAGGCTGGCTAATGAGAATGAAATTGTCCTTGTCAAGGAGAACTAAGCGTTTTCATGGAAATAGTCAATTAATGTCAAAGGTCAGCCTTTTGGGATCCCCCTCTTGGGAGCTAATCAATTAATTTAGGCCCCAATAGCCATGTATAATATGCCCCTCTTGGATCACAAGTATTTCAAAGGAAATTTCGTTTCTTTCTTCTAAGAAAGCTTTGGAAAGCTTTGTTCCATATAATCCCAGATTGAGTGTGAAGTCCACATTTGAGAGGATAAAAAATATTCGACAAGTTTGACGTTAACACGATTCCAGGGTCGAGTTGGGTAAAGTCGGGAAAGTTTTCTATTTTGATTACATCTGCTGTGAAAATTTGAAAAGTTTTGGGTACGGGGGATGAGGAGGAGCTCCCCTACTCCTCAACAGTTTTGTAATACTTGTTCATGGCTTGAAATGTATTTCCAAGAATGTTCAAACTAATTAAGAGTTGGAGATGAGAATATTTTAGATCCCTCCATTGTTGGTATTGTACTGGTCGGAGGGTTTAAAAATGCTAGGGTGGATCCTTTCTCCCCGGGATGGAAACTTTGGAAAGGTTGCTAGGGTAAAAAAGGTCAAGTCAAGCAATTTCCTGAAGCCTTATCACATCAAGCCGTAGGTGGGAAGCATTTAGGCTTGCCCCTCATACTGGGTGGTTGAGCAGGCTGTAAAGTCTAAAGGTTATGTTATATATATTCTATTATGTGTCTATCTCTCCGTTGAACGTGGCCATGAAACTTTTGCTGAGGCAAAATCGATGAGAAAGTAGAGAAAGGTAATGGCTCCGTCCACTTGCCCTTCTCGTCTCTCTCTCTCTCTTCTTGTCTCAGGGTGCACCCCACCCGGTCCTTGAAATAGTCTCAGAGACTCTACCAACATGCATATTTAAAAAAAATATCCTCGACCGGAGAGGTTCATGTTAAGCCAGTAAATATAGGCTGACAACTCGGTTATGTAAGTTCTACCCGGTTGGGTGACGGCAGGGCTGGAGATGAAGATTTGATTTGCCTGGTTGTGTTTGCGTTTTCGGGAGAGACTCGTCTACGGCCCTGAGGCTCAAGGTGAATGGAGATATCGAACGGAGAGAGTTTGACGTCAATCCTTGTATCCACAACTCAAGGGCATTTCCGGTCAGGAAACCCGTCTTTGCCATCTCTCCGTGACATTGGCACTTTTATTTGACGGGTAGACAGGAGCGGGTTGGTTAGGGTAGTGTATATGTATGTCCTATGTCATTTACTTTCCTGTTCAAACTCACACACACATACACACATCCATGCATATATTTTTGCAACTATGGACCTTGGTAATTTGGGAGAGGAAATATGAGATCCATATAGACCGGGTGTGCATGTTGTAACTCTTTGGGACATGTAATCATATATCCATACGAGATTGCGTTAAGGGGCTATTGTGCCAAACAACCAGATGCACCACATCTTCTCTCTTCGTTTTTTTTGTTCCCTTTTTTGGCAACTTTCTCCATGAAGACTTGCTGTGGCTGGAGCAAGTAATTTCTGAGTCCATTTTTTTTCGAAACTTTATTATCATTGAAATTTAATTTAGCTGATGACATGAGAATTTTGGATTTGAAAGAATACATTTAAAAAAAATTATAGTTATATTCCACTGGCATATACGAGTCGTATAGTCCTTAGAGAGTTCTCTGCCTAGGGCGTTAATAAGAACCTCATATATCTCAATATTAGCAAGTTTCACAGAAGCTGCCTCTATTCAACAGGGAGGACTTGGAAAAGGGAAATATGAAAATCCTCCCGATTTTCCTACGAACCAATTACTTTAACCAGGGAGTATAAATCCGAGGATTTTATTACTTTTGAATTTGAAAGGCAAACTAAAAAAAACAAAGACCCAAGGCCCCTGGCCCTGTTGCACGTGATGCCCCCCCAAAACCGCAGAGACAAATAAGCCTCAACGTGACTTGAGAACAAAGCTGGTGTGTCTAGGAAATCCAATATGTAACTTTTGAATACACATGCACACATTATTACATCCCCTTGGTTTCCTTTTTGCCAAGACTTCAAAGCTTTAAGCGAGATGAGTTTGCTCTCTTTGCGAATGCGAAAAAAATCCCCGGCCTACACACTTGAATTAAACATATGATATATTATATGTGGGCTAGGAGAAAAGCTTTTTGGACTACCTTGGGCTTTTTCCCTGAGTTGGGAAGAAGAGGTAGGTCAGGTTGGGGTTTGACTTTTGACTTATTCCTCGGGGGACTTGATGTTTGAAAACTTAATGGGAGCCCTAGGTTGAGAGATGGGAAGCTCAGTCTAGACTTTTGCATTCCTTTCGTCTAGTTACACGTTACACCCTCTCCGTTCATCGGGCTGGACGGGTTATTAATTATGGATGAGAATTAGTCCGAATCCTGTTAGAGCGGACCGCAATGGAGAATTTTAGTGGCCCTTACCTCGTGATGATATTCCGAATCTCCGACACCCTTTGGGACTCTGATATCCGCTCCTGCTTGGAGATTTCCAGTCAATTATTTAAAACTACTGTTAACTATCATTACTAATGAATGTTTTTTCCTTTCGTTTTCCAGGTCAGTGTCATCTATTACTTTGTTCGTTGGGTGATGAGAAAAAAATCTAGGCATTCTCATCATCATGTAGTCGAGAAGAGAGATGTACTGCTCATGTAACGCTGCTGCCACAATTTTCCGTACCGGGTTTGGAAATGATTTCCTTTGCTTTCAAATAAACGACTCACACATTGGTATTCATAAACGGGAGTAGCGGTGGAGGCTATTGGGCATGGAGTATGAGTTGAGCGTGTTTTATCTATCCAACCAACGGTGGTCAATTGATTAGATATTTATAAGTTGTTCATGGGGGGTTGAAATTGTCCATAAATTTTTTAAACTGTCTATACCCTGTGCTACTGCCCAGTCCACCTTTTTTTATGGCCTAAAAAGTGTCAAGGTTAGAGGAGTAGAGGTCCGACTAGTAGAGATCCTCGTCTACGGGCTATCAACGGAAAGAAGGTTGAGCCGTGCGGCCTTGGATTTTGAATGTTCCGCCTATTAAATGCGGTTATGAATCTTTCAAAAAAGAAGGGATCGATATGTCCTAACGCCCGGGATGATATGGGGACTGTGTCTAATTAGGTTGTTTTTTCTTTTATTGCAAAGTTTGTGTTTAGCCAAGTTTTTTTAGTTTAGGGAGGGACTGTTACGTCAGACGCTTTTATAGTCCCACTGCTGCCATATGCTGGAACCTCTGTACGGTTTGAATAGCACAAGAGGATATTTGTTTAGATTCTATGGGGAATACCCTGAGAGAAGGTTTAGAATCTCCTTGCTGGGCTATAAAGGGTTGAAAGTTAATCACACTGGGCTTCATCGATAAGTTTAATCGATAAGTATTTAATAATGGAGTTCTATACATTTTCCTCAGCTCAGCCGTGTTTTTAAATGCCGGGTTTTTGTACAGAGAACAAGCTTTGTGTACACCTCTGCACTAGATTGTAAAACACCGAGGGTTTTCTCTTGAATATTTTATCCGATTCAAATTTGAGCGATTGATAGTTGAAATCAATTTATCCTGTTGGAGCCGTTGGAGGTAGTTTTCTTTTATTTTTTTCTATTTCTCTTGTATGACATTCTTTAGCATCGATATTCCATACCTCGCCTTCTTCATGCATGTCAACTTTTTTCCCAACTTCTTGAACACATATAAGAATCGGTCTGGCGTTGTCGTCATTGAATTCTTAATTCTGGCCCATATCCTCTGATTCGTAGAGCCGATGGGTCTTTCGGGTTAGCTAAGTAAGGGAACTAGGCAAGAAATGTTTAAAAAATTGGGAATGGAGGCGAAAGGTGATCGATAATATCCAATGCTGCTTACTGGTCGATACAAGGAAATAAAAGTTTTCTCAGCTTGTTGCTCCAAATAAGTAGCAGCTAGTAGAGTTTTGTATATTTTACGGAGCGTCTGGTCTAGATTCATTTATCTGCACATCTCCGTCACCAGGACATTGGAATAAGGCTGTAGCGAGTCCGGGGGGTCAGGGTCACTTTTTCTTGGAGGAGGAAGAGTGATGGGAATGCAGGATGAGAAGCTGTTAATGAAGTTTTAAACGGAAGATTGCAAATTGACTCTGTTGATTGATGAAGCCAGGGCCAGTGGACTTACGGGCTTTTCTGAAATGATGCAAAGTCCATTATCCATCTGCTGGCTTGGGATTTTCTAGGATTGAGGAGATCCTTGCTGTGGTGAATTGTGTGCTAGTAGTGGCACTTGACAGTTCACAAGGAGATGTGTTTTGATGATGATGATGATGATGATGGTGGTGGTGGTGGTAGCTTGTAGCTTCTGTGAGCTGTGACATACAATTGGATTTAAGCAGGGATGGAATTTTAGAAAGATTTTTGTGTAACTTTGAGTTTTTGTATGGAGAAATTCGAGGAGAATTAATGATTGTTCAAAGTGGTGACGTGACATGACGTAGGTAGGGTCACCCAGTCACCGTACTGTTTCATATGGACGACCAAGAAACTTTTCTCGCTTAAAGATTTTTTTCCCCATTGAAATTCCATAAGTTTAAAATAGTTTGGAGATATTCTTTAGTTATTTTTCACTCGTGTGCCCTTTGACATCCTCTGAGATTATTTAAGTCGGTAGCAGTGGTGGCTATTTGGGGGACTGGAGGCTTCCCCACATTGGCCCACATGCTCGAACCAAGAATAGAGATTCATAATGATTTCATATCTGAACCAAAAGAGTATGAATAAAATAATGAGATGAAAGTGATAGTAGATTGGCTGCTGAAGTTGACTTGCTATTTTTTTATGAATGACAAAATGTATCTGTTGCATCCGTTCCAAAGAAAATAGCCTGTCCTGTCATGTCTGGTCAGTCCTCAATTCCTGGATCCATAATCCCCGGGTATTAAAAATGTAGGAAGGAAATTTCTCAGGAATTAATATAAGATAGAGCCCCATAATGTGATCCATCCATCATGCCAAAACTATATAAACAAACCTAGAAAAGCGAATGCACCCAAGTCCATACACAAAAAGCTCAGAGGAACTTGTTTAGACAATTTTTTTGAGCTGACTCAGGGAAAGACTTTTTTGACTTGGTTACGAAGATGTATTTGTAAATGTCAAAAGGGTTTTTAGTCTAATTAAGACGAGAGATAATGTCCCCGAACCGAATCGGTTTAATAACCGTGACTTGTCACATTGGAGGACAGAGAGGGATGATACATACACGTAGTAATTGACAGAGCTAGTAACTCACCCGGGCATAATTCGGATTGCTGGAAATGTGAAATGGGTCATTCAGTTTGAAGGTTTGTCAATTAGTCAGGTCAGTTAGAAGGCACTCGTCCATCACGAGCCTTCCAGCTTTAAGGGCTACGTAAATCTTGTCCCTTTTTTTACTATATTTCTTTAGTAAGAGGCTTGGGAAATGAATGGGCTGATATACTTTTACTTATGTCCCTGGATAATAAGTAATATAACAATTAAGACATATTATATGATGGAGATATGCAGGCAGGGTCAGTTGTTTCTTGAGAGTTGAGGGTGGCTGGGGATTATCATTCAAGATGATGCATATGGGAGTGACCCTTCCATCTTAGACTCATTTGTCATACGGAAGCCCCCTTGGCTTTTCTATTTTTATCCTAATTAGAAGTAATTGATGAGAGTTATCCTGCCCTCATTCTCCCTTAAAGGGTTGTGTCCATCCAAGTCAATTCCTTGGTGGTGGTGTCCATGGTCCATGGTAAAATGTTCAAAGGATATTAGCAAGGCTGAGGCTGAGACTGGATAAATCATGGAGACGTGTGTGAAGACCGTCCCCGCGGGTTTCTGAGTAGATAGATTCGTTATTGAATTTAATGAGGGAAATGTTCAAGTACAAACGAAAAGACGGGGTTTGGAATACCGTCTGGGTTTTTCTAAAGGCGAATAGAACGATAAAAATGAGTGGAAGGTTTTGCACTGGACAAATGTGCGGTTTTGGAAAATATATCCCTTTTGACGAATATGTCTAGTGGCTAATACTCTCTTTCCCAATCTATTATTTTGTTAGTTTATTGGTTTTACTTGCTCCGTTTTTTATGCTGGGAAATCAGATTAGATTAATTTTTTTAAACGCTCCATAATTCTCTGAACATTTTTCGCTTACAAATCTATGATTGCTAAAAAATTGTAATCTTTTCACATGTAATATTTGTTTGAAGAAAGGAGACTAGACATAGGAAATAAAAGAAGGGATTATCACATCAAAGTCGTTAAAGCTATTACATTTCCGAGAACATGTCCCCTAAATAGAGCCCTTACTTTCCCCAACTAGACACACATCACATATATACACACCTACCTACGCTCACTACCTTGACACTAGGTATGCTAGTGTGACTGTCTGTGACTGCGTCTTTAATTAAATTAAGGGCTAAATAATTTATTTCCTTCTTGGCCAACGCCACAAAGTAGTAGTCAGTATAGGACACAAGGGGATAACATCCTCAAGGATAACTCTTCTAATAGCTCCCAAGTACAAAGCTATAGGGCAAAGGGGACCTTTTCCGGAGACAGAGATAACTACTTGTTTAAAATGTACAGAACCGGGCAGACTTGGGGCTATTATTTTACTTAGACATACACGCGGAACTATATACCTACACGGATCGGACTATTTCATGCTCACTGCATATCTTATGAGCTAGTTGGGATTGTATAAGCTTTTCGGAGCTTGTGTAACATGAATTAACCTACGATTATGGGGATGAATATTAATTAGCTTTCTTCACCTTAGGCATTTGAGACCTTTGACAGAGGGACAGAGGAAAATGAGACCTTTGGGCTTTTTGTGTTGACCCAGTTGGATATTTATTGATGCAGGGGGTTTGACCGAGTGGGACTTTCTCCAGATCTTGTTGTTGTGTCTTTTAATAATTTCCTTCTTTTAGTTCTTTGAGTTTTTTTAGTCTTATGATTTGTTGAGAGTTGTGGATATACCCGGGTGTTTTGGTTTGATATTTAAATTATTGAAGTTATGGCTTTAAGTCAGTTTTAGTTTTTTAAATCATTTATTCCCAGCTAGATTTTTGGTTTATTAAATAACGATGGAAATCATAAGGGGGGACGAAAAGGATTTGAATTATGTAATAATAATATTATTGGTAGGTATTTTTCCTGTGTAAGAGTTGTAGTGGGATGGTTCGTTAGGTTAGAAATGAGGAGGGCTCAGACTATTTGGAAATGGAGAAGATTTATTTTCAACTTTACTAGTTACTGTAACTTTAGATTATTTCTAGGGTTATAGGTTAAGGAGTAAGTAGCAGAATTAATACTGTTATTAGCAGAAGACTGGTTGCTTGTTAAAATACATAATTTTGCTATGTAAACGAAATAAATTGGATCTCTTTTAGCATACCATACATAAATAGTAGATGTATAATAAAGTAGACTGTGTACTGCTTTATAGGTAAAAAGTTGTATATTTTCGTAGAAACGTTCGACCCACGCAAACGGGAAAATCATACTAAAGCCCACCAGAGTCACAACGAAGCCAATTTAAATATCTTTATCCAAAGAAATCGAGGAAAGCTGTATATAGAATCCAGGATAATATTATAAGTCACCAGATAGAAATAATGCCCGGGTTATTTTGGAATACAAAGACACACTATCCCGTAACACAGGGTGATCGTATAGAGAGAAAAGAATAATAAGCTTCCCCGTGGGGGCATCAAATAAGTCTGGTCAACTTACTTGACGTGGATCAATTTCCACCTTCTTTATTCAAGGACATTCAAGGACATTGGATATTCCTTGTATTATTTTGGTGTCTATTTTAAATGCCCCTGAACTTGTGCTTTTTCCGTTCTGTCCAACCTAAAATATCTTACCCCTTTGCTGTACCTATAAATCCCGAGAAAATGACTCTCAAATAAATGTTAAATGCATTTAAAATTTAAAATGCACTGCATGCCGGACTAGATTAATATTTAGAAGGGGGCTTATCATTTTAAGCTTCTTTTGTTGAGGGGCTGTGGTCTAGTTCTATTTCCAATGATTTCGAAAAACTCGTCCATCGTAAGAAGGTGATGCGGTCGATTGCTGGGCTTCCTTTTAAAAAAAAGACTTGACAGCTTGAATCATAGGATTTGAAATATTCATTTTGTTCGGCCATCCATAATTTAAACCTTCAACTAGGAGGAGGAAAAGCTTTCGAGTAGAATTTTAAATTTGATTTTGATACAATGAGCTTTTCCCATTTCCTCTCCTGTTACCTCTCAAGGTTATTCTATAAAATTTCATAACCAACTAAAGCTGGAATCCCTCAGGTTTTCCAAACTAGGCATGCAGATTTTAAATAAATTCATTCCCTCATACTTTAAAATATACTCGGAAGGATATTCTCCGGGCCTGCATTCCAAAAATGACTGAAACTGACATAAATCCGTTTATAAGCTTACCAGCCAAATGGCAATAATCAGAGCTCCAAGGTGAAAACCCGTGTGGTCACTCAAGTCCCCGTAAACTCCTCCGGACCAACCTAATGATAACAAAGGGTTAAAGAGTTTTAAAATCCAATTAACAAGGCACTACTGGGTGTCTGTACATGTTTTTCCTCCTTTAAAAGGTTAGGCAAGCCGGCCTCATTTCGCACAGAGAGGAAGTGAGGGGGGAAGGGGGGTGAGATAAAGACATACAATTCCCACGACTCATTGTAATCAAAGGAAATGGGATGACTCAACCTTGCAGGAGAAGCAGTCCTCCTTAATGTACATGCATTCAATCATAATTGTAATTACAATTATTTTCCGTGCGATTGAACTTCTCACAACTCCTTACCCTCAATGACTCAATCGTTTTGAGAAAGGAACACAATGTACTAATCTATGTTCTAGCTATATACTCTAATGACTAGCCTATAAACGCACTCTTTTAGCAGTGAGTGTGGACGGGAATTTAGTTAGGAGTAGGGAAAGAAAAAAAGGAATAGTTAGCCAATTTTTGTGTGTATGTGTTACTTCCGGTACTTATGGCTAGTGTAGCTGGTTATCTAAGCATCAAGTCTCATATATTATATGAAATGTTGTATCAGAGTAGTAGATCATGAAAGGGAATGTGTTTTTTTGTACGTCGAGCCGGTAATGCAGAATGTTTTTGAAATTTATATTTAATTTTATTTACTAGGCCAGGTTTAAGCCGGAATTTACGTAAATGTGCTCTCATTTTGAAACGAGGGGTAAGATAAGCAATTAGTATGTCACTGTCTTGTTGGTGATGTAATTTTGTGTGCATTTTTTATGCTCGGTAGAAAATGAGGCTACTACGTATTTGAATAGAAAATTGATGATAAATGTCAATACGATTATTGGGTCTGAGTAGAATCTTGTCGGTTTAATTAAAATTGTATTAAACTTAGTTAGCAGAACTCTACATGGTTTGCCTAGTTTTTTTTGCACAAAATCTCAGCACTTTCTCAGTTGTTCCTTCCGAGAGTGACAGAAGCAGAAGTACGAGGGGGGGGGTGTACATTAGGAAGCTGGAGGGTGAAAAATGTGTATAAAAAACGTCAAATTAATGATGGTCAGGTTTGAAGAGAATATTGATAATAATGGGATTGCTGTGCATATAGGGCTTTATGGTGAATGATGGTGGTATGGACAAAGCTGGGTCGGAGAGATGGGCTGAGACACGCAGAGAGATTTGTTAAGGAGATACGGATATTCGTGGCTAGATTCAATAATCATCTCCTCATTCTTCTACTTAATAATAATTGGTTGACTAGGGAAGAAGGCACTGACTTCTCCAGGTTGGAAAAAATCTGGCCCGTGGTGGTTCTGTGATGGAAAAAGTTGGAGTCGGGGAAATTGTTGTCCAAGTTGTTGCGAAAACCTTGTAGCCCATCATCTACATCTTGATGATGATGATGATGATCCATTGTTCAGCAACTTGTTCCTATGAAGACAGAGTGTGTGTGTGTGTGTTTTTGCTCAATTGTAAAGCTTGTTGGTATGAAAGTCTGGAAAGCTCAATCTGTCTTCTTCTTGTTCAAGGGAAGGAGGAGGACGGGTGTGGATATCTTCTCACTCGCATTTTTGACCAGGCCAAGTTCAAGGCTAGGATTTTGTTATGTTCTTCTCTCTCTTATGAATTCTCCTCTCTCATATTCGCGGAATGAATGCCAAAAAATAAATGTATATGAATCCATTCCAAAATATTATGCCCCTATACACAAACTACTCTTTCTTTGTCGTAGTTGCGAGCTCTGAGGCTTTTTTAACTATATGCAGAACCGGAGGATTTAAAATATCGCGGGTTCCGAGGCATCCCCCGGTTTGAAAACATTTCTCCAAGACAATCTCGTAGTGGTGACTTCTTTTATGAAGGAGTGGTAATGTCAGAACAGTCAGAAGTTGACTATGGTTACTCCCTTTGGTTTTTATGGCGTTCTTTTTCGAATGGCTCTTTAAATTTTCCCTGGGCTGCTGGGATATAAAGGTCCGTATGGAAATATAAGGAATAGGAATATGGCTTGGAAGACGGCAGATTTAACAAGTCAAGCTCAAGGAGATTGATGAATGATGCTAATCTAGCCAATGATGAGTAAACATGACAGCAATTTCAGGTTCAATTGATATCCAAGTCCGTCCTGGTCAATGTCGTATGATACACAGTGGTATCTTATCAAGCGGCTTATCTTCTTTGGAAAAATCCGTGATAACCCCGCATATCATTTACGTTTTCAAATCTTGTCTTGCACACACAGTATGAACTATCCTGAAAATGTATGACTCGGGTATGAACGTAGAATTGGCTTGAGGTTGGAAACGAGAGGCTTTCAGGTAGGAGCGTTTCAGCGTTTCTTTGGAGCTCCTCATTTTTTTGATGAAGCATGAGCTGGAGATATTTAAATATGGGATCGCATTGACAGAGAGTCTAGATTTGTGAGTCCACCTGAATAGATTATGATTTGATGATTAATGGAGTTTATGGAAGGGCTTTGTATTCAGTTTTTTTTGTACCTTATGTCTTATCTCCATGTGGTACTAACTGACACAGCAGCACTCTAAAGACTATCTTGTACTGTCAACTGAGGCTTGGCTTGTCCAAGTGGGTAGTCTGTATTTTAAAACTAAAATGCTCTTGCATGTTGAAAATGATGATTTGCAATTTTTTTTCATACTTTTCCATCGTGTGATTTGTGTCTGTCAGTCCATATTTTTCAGTGAAGAGTATTTTTTTAAAAATTCTCTGGAAGAATGACATTCGTATATTTAATGGGGTTGAAGAGATATTAATTTATTCAAATGGGATGTGCAAATCGAGTAGTTGACCTTAGTACAAAGAAATTATGAATCCTCAGTGCCATTGCCTTTTTTAAAAGAAAATCCAGTACATCTAGTTGTTTCAGAAATATTTCCCGATTCTTTAGTCAGATATCCGGATGTTCCTGTATGAATACAACCCTTTTAACCCCACTGAAAGAAAGGCATGAAGCCTTAAATTCCAATAAATAGCTATCCCCAAAAATAAGCATAGATCTGAGATCATCTACCCCCAGCCCCCTCCCAAAATACTAAATGCGGCCTTAGAAAAGGTTTCTCTCACAAAAACTTAAGCAATACAATCAAACGACTAAAGATACCACCTCTGGTCACGTTCTTCCTCATGCAACCTCTCAATAATGATTCCGATCTTTTCATCCCCTGCCCAAAAAACTGTTACAAACTGTATGAGAGTGTGTGTATAACATTGAACGATAAATTCTTAAATTGTATTGAAGGGATAGAGAGATGCCGAAGCTATTAGGAGTACACTTTTCTCTTATCCTCTCCCACATTTGATTATGTATTTACTAGGATTGGAGATATTGGCAATCTTGAGGATATTTAGTAATAGGATGATGGGAGGGATAATGAATTTCGTTCACCAGACTTCCTCCCCCGTTTGTGTGTGTAAATTGGTAGAGAAGTCTTGGTCCCTATAGTGTTGTGTGTTCCCCAGAGAGTTGTGCTGTCAATAGCCCGGCAGAAGGTCACCCCTTTCATTTTTTTTTCGCAATATTGCAAATCCATTCGTCATTCCTCACTTGACAAGACTTGAAACTCTATTATCCTCTCTCTCTCTATAGCCGTTCTCCTTCCTATACGATATTCGTATATTCTCCATCCTACTTGGTCATGCCGTACAGATGAGGCTGCTCGCTGCTCCTGAGCTTCTCTGTTAGTGGTGGACAAGCTAGTTCTTGTGTAGTCATCATTTGCGACATGTATTTATATATGTGTAAGGGGATTATATAGCAACAAAGGCATTGGCAGATATTTGCACACGATGCGAAAGATTAAAAAAATCCCACAGAGTTGGTCTCTGTGTGCAGCCAGAGCCAGAGACTCCATGAACTAGTAGACTGGTACACTTTTCCTCCTATTTGTACACACACACTGTCTCTCTTGTAGGGTAGTGAAGCACTACTTTTGTCCTTATTGTCGTGTTGCAAAATATGTGCAGATTTTTTGACAATTATACCAAATTGGTGAAGATTTTTTCCACATTTTTGCATAAAAGAGATTGAAATTGTTTGAAATGATCTGTAGGGGGGGGGGGGTAAATGATATTTGCCTGCGTCTTTAGTTAAGTTTGCATGGGCTGATGTATGTCGGTTGTGCTGTTGTTGTAGTTGAGTTTGTACGTATTGTGTGATCTAATGTAAGGATGAGGTAATTTGCAACGAGTCAAAGATTGCGAATGAAATTGCACAAGGGATATATTATTTCCCTAACTTTTATATCAAGCCACACTCAACACTCAACACTGTCTGTTGTGTTTCTGTATAGGGCGATGCTGATAAGTGTGAGTCTTATGGTGTATAGGAAAATAATTTTTGGACTATGTATTTCTAAATCCATGTCTGTAGTTTTTGCATCTAGTTTTTTACATGGGAAAGGGAAAAAGAGTTAGGTAGTTAGGTAGGGTAGGTACGTTGGTATAAGGATGTAAGAAATCAACTTTTAGAGTTTTGAAAAAAAAAAAATTGCAAAAAAGGTTTCTTGAGCAGGGATTTTATAATAGTGGCCACATTCTGTAATCCTTGCACAAAGTTTGAATGTGTTTTATATGCCGGATAATAATAATAATACAGACTTGAGAATATCGGACAGAGTGTTATGATTTTATGATATTGAAGATTTTTTTTCTAAGCCCCGTCCGTGTACCACGTTCAGCTGATAGTTGATAGTTATTCTTAAAGCTAGGTTAAATATATAAATATATTCTCGTGCATTTATTCGTTGATTAGATAAATATTCCTTGAGTATTTTTATGACTTGTCTAGTCTTCAATTTTTTGTATTTCAAAATACTGACTGGGAAGGGAGTATTGAAAATAGAAACTTTGTGTTGTTTGTATGAAATTCAAATTTTATTTTTAAATACAAAAAAAGCAAGGTACATTTTTTTTATTACAATCTTCCTTACACACGCGTTGTCTTTATACAAATTTATAGCCGGGATACTTTAATACAAAGTAGACTTTTTAAATGTATGTCTTCCTTCGGAGATTACAAAGGTATGGATTCCTTGGGTTTGGATTTTAATTTCTGAGAGCACATAATCCATCTACCTAGGTTTGTATAGGAAACCACATCCGTGGGATCTCCAACCTTCAACTTGTACAAGCATAAAACTTCTTCTTCTTATGTATATAAATAATAATATCTCCCCGTATTAAAAATATCTTGTCCAATAAAATATTACACTCTGGACTGTATAGTCAGTCATCTCTCTTCTGAAATCCCCTTCCCCCCTGGGCTTTCTACATAAATTGTTGTAAGCCCTGTTTTTTCCTCTAAATTCTTAACCTGGAAACAACATCTTGACGTTTGACGATATAATAATATGGTTGAGAGAATTTTAGCAAATCCGCAGATCCTCTCCAACCCATTTTTTTTAAATACACATCCCCCTAATAGTTTCCTTCATCTTCTCTCAAAGAGAGTTTAATCGTTTCTGGAACGGCAGTATGTCTGTCGAAGGCATTCCCTATACTCTCCATGATTCCTCAACAGTCCTGTGTAACATAGACAGATCGAAAAGCATGATAGGATATCATCTCCTCCTCTCCTAATGTATTAATTGAGCAAGGTATAAGCCGCTTCAAGAACTTGTGGATGAGGGAAATGGGAAAGAAGAAGATAAAAAAAAGCATGAATCTAAGGCCAAAGGATCAAATACCTTTGGGCCCATGAAATCTCCGTGTCCATCTCAAATGATAATCCACAATGTATCCTGCTGACTGGATAATTGGCCACTCCTCCTTCTCGCTAAAATATTTACCCGTCTGTCCATAGGTAAATAAGAAAGGGTTAGGAAATGTGCAGATATTAACATTGTGCTAGTCTTGCCACAGCTTGGGCTACAAGGTAGGGCTGTGGATGTGAGCATGTGGACGTGTACCCGTTGGGGTAGAAATTGCAGATTTTTTTGCGTCCATATATCTTCCTCTTTATTTTCTCCCTGAAAGTCTGCGATGGCTGGAAGTTGTTGGGTTGCAAATGAATTTCTGCAGAATCAAGTTTTTCCTTTCCTCCAAGGATATGATACAATGTGGATGTGTGATAATAGGCCATGTAATTGTTGTATCTATAGGGTGGACAAGTGTTTTGAAATTTGAATGTGGGAGATTGTTGGATATAGGATTTTTTTAGTTAGTATAGTTTGGAAAGATAGGAATTAAAAGTTATTACCCGCATGCACTGGACTGGACTCACTTGGTGTGTATGTGATGGCAACCAGAAGTTGATTCTTTTTTCTCTTTCTTTTCACTCCGGAGAGGAAAACTTTGTATGATTGCAAGTTTTTGGAACTTGGTATATGTAGCTTTGTTTATGGGCAACTTTTTTATGCACATCAAGTTTCGTTTCTTTGAAACAAGTTGGAATAAGTTTCGTTTCTCCTGGAGATCAGGCTCCACTTATGACATGGGATTTGTTGTAGGGATGGGAAACCGGTTGGGATAAAAAATTGCAGACATTGGCATTGAAATGTTGTCATTACTTGGAGTTGATTCGGGTTCGGATTTCAATTCCAATCCCATATTGTGTGGCTTTTCTAGTCCCCTTTCCCCATGGGGTCGTTTTGTTGTTCGGTGGATCTCTGGAGCCGTATTGTGTAGCCCACATCACGAGCTCCCTTTTCAAATCAGCAGTAGTACGGAGGCGTATGAGGGGTATGCAGGCCATGCTAGTCTTATCTCTATGAAAAAGATGCTTGTGATGTAATGCTGTTATTTACGCGGAGGGTAGATGGCATTGTCCAGCCGTTTTGTGGCTGGAACATGGAATTTGAGTTGTGTAACGAATCCTTTATCGTCTATTATCATCCAACTTCAGAATGTTAGCCGTATCAGATTCCTTGAACATCTCAATAAAGGGATCCTCGTTGTATAAAGTGACTATGGCTGTCTGTGCGGTTGTATGCATACACTCTGGTGATCCATATATTATTTAATATGGATATTGAACAACTCTTGTGTCACAGATCCCAAGAGGCTCGAGGAAGAGCAGTGTGGGCACTTTTCTCATGTCTCTCTACTGAAAGTGAATTGTGCAATGGGCTAGTACGAGGAATGAAGGGACGCTGAGGGTTTTGTTATTTACTGCAATAATTGGCAAGTTGAATGTTGGGATTGTGCTCAAGTTTAAGTTGAAAAGATTGTATTCATGTGAAATGGCAGGAGAGAGAGGTTTCGTCAAGATATTATTCGCACTTGATGCTTGACTAGTGCAAGTGGATTATTATCATTGCTTTTTTTTCGCCATATTATTATTGTTATTATTATTGCCGCATTTGAGTGAAGCTTTTAAAAACTGATCCATACCCCTTGAAGCGTTGTAGAGGTAAAAATTAGGCTCACCTCCATACACAGCCACGTTCTAGTAGAGTCTCTCTATAGGACACAGGTCATAAATTGAGAGGAGCACGTATATAGCCCTAGATATTGCAAAGGTGTAGACCAATGCTGCGTTTGAGAGTGTGTGTGTGTGCCAATTTTTTCGCGCAACAATTCCCTCCGCCAGACAAGTAAAGTTTAATTGTTACCTTAACTGTGATGTAATCTTTGAGTATTTTATTACATTGTTGTTCCGTTCCTTGTGTAGTTGAATGTTTTTTATGACTGTTTGTTCTCTGCAATTGATTATCAATCAGAGAGTGATATGTATTTGTATAGGGTGTCACTGTAATCAATTTCGTATATGGAGGCAATAGGATTAGTAGAGTGTATGTATTATGTGCAACGGGGAGGGAAACGAACTTGCAAAGTCTTTGCCAATGTTGAATGTTCAATTCCTTAGGTAAATGGTATTGCAATTTTTGAGATACATTTTGTTAGGTGGTAATGTAGGATTGCAGAGATTAGAATTAGATACGATTGGTAGAATGGAGAGTGAAGGAACAGTAGGAAATCATACGAGTCGTGGGATCTCCAGGCTTTTGGGAATTGGAACTTTTGAACGGATCTTGGAAGAATTATGAGAATAACTCATTGTCATTTTTAGTTAGAGAATGCAAAGGCGGAGGAGATTGGGAATTATGTTAGATTGTTAGATAGCAACCGGGAAGTGTCAGATTACTTACGTACAACTAGTTATAAATGAGTTTTGATTGTAAATGAAAGGTAGGGAAGACTAAGTTTGAGTGTAATTTGAATCTATTTGAGACTATACAGTGGAATTATAATTGATGGTGTCCAATGACAAACCAATGATGTTTTTGTTACTTTGATATCTGTAGGATTTATAAATCAAACTATAAAAGCATCTGCATTAATTGCAGTAAAAAACTGAATATCCTATTAGCAAAATGAACTTGGTAATTTGACACTCCATAAAGTTTCAAACTGTACAGCATTCAGTAGAACTCGTCAAAACTTCCCAACCTCCTCCAATAGATTCAAACGTTCTTGATTGTAACAGAGAAAATGCTTTAATTACGACTTTTAAAATACTTTATTGCCGAGAAAAGACTATAGCTGTCCCTAATGAATTATTTTGTACTCTTCAAACTTTATTTAAGGGCAATGGACTAAACTCCCATACATTTCGCAACACTTTTATAATAATTTTAAATCAGCAGAAAGAGAGAGAAAAATAGGAAGATACAGTGTAAGTAGAGACACGCAAACACTCTCTGACTTCTCAGAGCTCGTTATAATATCCTTAAGTAACTATACATATTTTTATATTAAATAAATGTGTGTAGATGCAGTCCACCCTGTTCTGTATAGTCTAGCTAATCTCCGTAAATATATTGCGAGAGGGATGCATAAAATGTATGTGAATCATCCATCATTACAGTCTTGAGATCTCCAGTCTTGACAATAACAAATCAATTCACTGCATTGACAAATTCTCCTCGTTAAAATAACATGGACTCTCCACATTGACCAAAGGATCCTAAAAGTGTAGGGACAATGAAGAGCTTGGTGGAGTGATTATTATAAAATAAATGTACAAAAATCAAGTCTAGGATTTTTTAAAATTTTTAAAATATATTTCGAAACGTGTGTAATTTAATCCTCATCCCATGTTATATTTTATTATGAGAGGATGATATTTAAGAAGCGATGCTAATTCATGCATGAAATAGAATAATAGACGAGATCCACACAGACTCGACTAGATTGTAGTTGCTAAATTGTTTTGCTAAACATTTTTCTCCATTTTCTTTGAATAGAAAGAATTGAGGTGAAGGCGACCCTCTCCCTCCCTTTTTATACGCTCACCAATTATTTTCTGTAGTAGTCAAAAATCTTTTCCACAACTGACTCGGCACATATCCTAAAACTATCATATTTTATAAATTTTAAATGCTAAGGCTATTGTATTTTAGCCTATTGGGCTTTTTTGACCATTAAGATTTGAGTGTGAGAGAAATATTATCAACAAGATTTATTACAGGAGCTAGGTAGGAGTATTGGATATGCGTGCTTTGTCACTACACCTCTGTACGTGTGTGTACAGAGTTTGGATTTTTATTAGAGTTTGAAATATTTATTTGGAAAATTTAAGTATGCATAAAGTAGTGTGTTTTGGTTTCGAACGGGCTTCTTTTGAATTGGTTCATCTAAATAGTAAAATTGGCATTGCATTTGATAAAAAAAAGGCTAAAAAATCAAATAATTTAAATATTTTTAGGGTAAATAAATTTAAAGACGCGTATAAAAAATTTACTGCTTTAAGACAGATAACACCGCTACACAACTTTTTCGAGACTTGAAAACGAAAGGTGATGTTAAAAAGTGGAAATGAAACGGTTATGAAATCTAAAGGATGCATAAATCCATACGACCGTATTAAAGGAAAAAAAACTACAATGAAATGAAATGGTAAATGGTGGCAGTAGTGGTAGTGAAAAAAAAGTGCATCTACCAGTCTACGTGTGTGAAATCATATTGGTTCTAATAATAATGATAGGAATGTCTATAGAATAGATTTGAAATTGAATTAATTGAGTGAAATGGTAATGGTGGCTTATTTTTTTTTCTTTAAATGTTTACAGGTAAGGATGGATGTTTGAATTATATTTACATTGGACAGCCTGAGAGTTCAACATGTTCCAGCCCTTCCTTCTCATTACTAGACAAGTCTACGACCACCGGTACTTTGAATGTCATTTACATATTTTTTTTCATCCCTCCATGAATCAATAGGAGATCCGAATTTTTTTCCCTCTCTCATAAATGCCAAAGGATCCATGAAAATATGCATAGACCCACATAGCTCGGAAGAATGTGCTCGAGTTCCAGTTGGGAAAAGGTGTTGATGCAAATGAGCTCGCAAAAAAGCCACAGTAGTCAACGTGGACAGAATGACTCGCTCCGCTTTTGTAGTTGGCCGAGAGAAAAAAATGCCCCCGTCTGGGTCAATTATAGAATCCGTTTTTTATTCCTTCTTCAAGTTTTTTGTGCCCCTTTGGGACGGGAGTTTTAGTGTCCCTTGATGAGTCAAGGGTCTGGGTGATCCTTGAGTTGTATTTATGTGTACTAGTAGAAGCAAGTGGGACTAAAAATGCAAATTGGTCTCAAGGAATCAAGGCTGTCGTAAATTGTCCAAGGGACTCTTTAGAGTTGCTAACATTTTATTTTACGGCTCAAAGGGTTCAGTCCTATTCAGCCTTGAAGAATTAAGCTCAATTTATAGTCAATTTTCACTTTGGAAATTTTCATCTCCAACTTCTTTCTGGGAATGGTGTGAGAAAATTTGAGTCGTCTTTATTTTGGATTACCGAATGGAAATGTAAAAGAGGAGGATTTGGAATTGTGGTTAAGTTTAAAATCTGATAATAAATGCCCATGAGTTACTTTAGGGAACATATTTTTGAAACACAAGAGGCGAGGAGCCCTCATCACCAATTCTCATCTCTCAAGGTTCCATAGGCTCTAGCCTTACAGTGTTCACTTTAGATTTATGACAAAAAAATATACGTCTTGATTTGCAAATATAATGGATTTGGATTGGAGTCTATCTTTGGAAATTATCAGAATTTGAATTAATTTACATGTTCCTTCCCCAAGCTCTAGAAATCCCTACGGACTCTTTTCCTCCTAAGAGATTCTGGAGAATTTGAAGGGATAAAAAAAGCACTTTGATTTATAAATGATGATAGCTTTTAAAGTGATGATGTCTTTGGGACTCCAAACAGTCTAACTGAAGAATTTGGCAGTCTTATTGGCGTCTCTTATCAATGGATCCTCCCACTTAGGAAAATAGTGTAGAGGTTTTTTATTTTAAATCTGTGTTGCAACCAGCAGACGGATTTTTGGTGTGCAGCCCACAGATCAAGCTTGATTTTAAAATAAAAGTGTATTTAATATATTCTCCAAGAGTTTTGTAACTCTAAAAGTATTTAACTTGTGAGGAAAGATTGATTGAGTCTATTAGTGTGAAGGAGAATATATATTTTTACATACATGAGACAACCTTGGGCTTACGTTTACAAAATGACTTGGAAATCGTAGTACACATCCAACCAATAAAACCCCCGTTGACTTTTTCAGAAAAGTTCCAGTGGCACGTGTGAGCCGTTTTTTATAGATGTGTTTTTTTATTATTAAAGTAAGTAAGTAGATTATGAACGACCTAGTTTTCTCTCCATGACTCCAAGGCTAACTCGATTGCAGTTTGGGCTCTCTGAGAAATGTAAACGGAGGGTTCATCATCTTAGTGTGTGTACTAAAACCGGCTATAACCAGTCATCATAATTTATCCATACTTAATGAGTCTCAATTAGCAGTTCGTTATGATTTTTTTGAAAAAGTGTTTGGTTTCCAATGGCAGTTCGTAAAAAATCGAAGCCGCAGATATTACTCCAAGGCTTTATTGGCAATTTAAAATTGGCAAATATTTCCACATAATATGATACAGCCTTAAAATGTGCAAATCCAGAAGGAAAATTAACACCAATTGTAATTACTGTAGTAAAGCCCATTTTTTGAAAGCAAACCCTTTTTTACTAACCATATTTTCGGACATTCTCCTCCTCTTCAAAGAGGCAAATGCTTGCTCCCAAGGTTTCCAAATTCTCCTTTGACTTTAATGGCGAAAAGAAATAAGTCCCATAATATGTTATAATAATAACAATATCATCCTCCCTTAACCAACACGTAAAGAGAGAGATCCCTTATACTTACTTAAGCCACAGAGATCGTAAGAAGATTCCTCTGTCTGTTTTAAAAGAGAAGGAAAAGGCAGATGGGACGGAATGCTTAAGGTCTCAGTTGGTGGGAAGATGGATCATCCTCATTTGTAAATCGATAGATAGCCCGATAATATATACATCACCAGAGATACCGACATGGACTTACTGGGGACATATGTGAGAAGACTCTCCAAGGGTCATATTATTATTATTATTAGTAGATAGTATTAGGGGTAGTATCACAAGTCCTCAGTTCCTCACTACTAACAAGTCCCCGTAAAGTGTCTCTTTTTAAGAAATAAAAAAAGCATCTCCTACTAGTAGATTTGAGAGAGCAGATGATGATGATTTTTTGAAAGTCTGGGGACCCGTTAGTCTCTGCCACTACGAGGAGGAGAGGTAGGTAAGTGCGGACTAATTTGGTCACAAGGGCCGCCAGAGTCTGATTCTGGAGTCAGTGACTTTTGCCACTGTCCTCTCGGTATGTGTTAAGAATGTGAGAGTTTTGGAAGGAGTTGAGGATGTGTATTTATTTGTGTCCAAATGTGGTCTAATTTAGTTTAGTAGGTTGGGGACTGAGAGGAGAGGGTGTTTTTTATCTTGTACAAATTATGAGCTAAATGACCCTTTTCCCTTGATCACATTACTTAGGAACCCCTTCGGTTACATAATAATCTCTTAAGTCTCTCTCTCTGTGACTCTCGGGTATTTATTATTTCGGTCTCCTCTAATCTCTGTTAAGGATATTGACTCTTTTGAAAGATTGAGTTACCGGGAGCGTCTCTGTAGGAACTGAGAGATTTGTAGGATGTGTCCTTCTTCTATAGTAAGGACATCTCTGCCGCAGTCTCAATCTTGAAATCCTCCTCCAGTTTAGTTGAAAACTTCCTTATACTTGTCGGGTTGGGTTACAAGTTTAAAAAAAATATAGTTTATTCCGTTTTCATAAATTATGAGGAATCAATTAATATTTTTCCCAATCGGGGTTTAGAGACCGATGGGATTTCAGAGGCTCCAGTCTCGAACATGTCCGCTGTTATCTCAAAGCGGAGGTCCTTAACTCCGGTAGCTTATTCTGGCTTTATAATCTTGTTCCGTATTCTATTCCACGTTAATGTAAGACATGAATGAGAATCTCGGCTGGACATTCATCAGCTCGAGAGTCTATTGCTATGTGTTGCGAATTCCAGGAATACAATTGACTCGACCAATCTTGCGAGATCCATAAGCCCTTGCATTTCCAGCCGACCTGGAGCCAGAAATAGCCATTCCCGAGTCTACCTTTCCCATTCAATTATGGGGAGGGTCATTTATTATTTCATTCGTTAATCCAATCTGGAGCCGAGTGTCTGTCTAGTGTTCAATCCTGGAATCTCAAGATTCCCTAATACATCTTATATTATAGGACAGATTGTGGAGAGGGTTAGTTCCCATTGGAAATAAGATTCATAGTCTCGTGGATTTGAATTTGGTAAATAAAACCCGAGCACCTCTGACCCCCACCGTTTGTTATGGCATCAGAAATGGCTGTATAAACGGCTCCAATTATCTACCTAGCTTAGGCTGACATCCTAAACCTTCTTGGCACCGGAGCCTATGCGGAAATGATTGTCAATGGTTTTGGCATGAGAACTCTGCTAAAGCTTGTGTACAGCTTAGCTCAGGTGACTAATAAGACATGCAAGTGTAATTGTAATCATTGAAACGAGGTGTTTGACCTCCCATTCCCATAGAAGGACATTTTGATTGAGAGAACGAAAAAAAAACGCGTAGCTTTGTATAAGCTTTGTATAAGTTCACATTTATTTCGTGATGGATTGGTTCCCATTTATTTGGAGCAAAAAAAAAACAACGACTCACTTACACATTGGCCGATTGCTCATATTCCAATGGCCACATTTGTTTCTTTGGCAAAGGTGAAATCGGAGGAGAGGGAACTTCTCTGTAGACAGAGACTGTATAAGAGATTATTTTAATTGCATAAGGAAAAGATAATGAAATAAATATGTCCCAGAGCTTTATGTTACAGTGTGAAGTATATAAAAATATACGGCACCTTACAGTATTAAACCGTGAGGATTTTTGAATCCTAATCGGTCCTACGGCTTTCCTTGTAAGAACGCAAAGATATTTGCGAATCGGCATCCTGCCCTCAGCTTAAAGGATGGGATTCAAACGGGGATGTGAAAAATGTGGATAAAAGATCTTAAAATCACAGTTTTGAGCACCTCAACCCGTATCTTTACCTACTAGTGAATACCCTCAAGAAAATCCCATTTCCCCCCGTGTGTTAAATGCATCCATCCCGCAAAGAGTTCCGACGGGATAAATGATCCCTTTACTGGGTTGTTGTTTTCCCCTTTTGGCTTCCAAAGTCTCGGATTGCTCAGAGTTCGTTTTCGTCCGTGATTTTAAGGCGGTTGGAGGAGGCTTTAATGGGCTTTTGATTGATCGGAATGTATGCAAATCTTCTCTCTCACCCGTTTCATCTCCCATTACGAAAACAATTGAGAGCCTCTTTGGATCCAGCACATGATCCATAATGCCATAAATCAACCTCCACATTTCCAGACTGCCCGAAACGGATAAAAATTAGAATGTCTGATATGGAGACTCGAGTGGAGAGGGTCAGTGTCGTGTTAAATCCTTGTAGTTTTATCGGAAGGGGAATGTTTAGACTTCGTACGCATTAGCTTAATGTTGTTTACACCACTGGGGAAGAATGGCTTCTACAGCAGTTAGTTAATTGTAATGATAAACAGAGAGGATATTAATAAGCAATGATCTAGTCTAGTTAGATTAGAAAGAGTTGACACAAGCTCAGGCCTTTGCCCCTTGACAAGTGGAGGGTTTGCGAAATGTGTCTGTGTGTGTATGGGTGAACGTGTGCGAAAACGAAGTGTGTAACCTTATTTTAGAGGTACGAGTGTGTGTAGGAAGATGCAGAGGGTCTCGCTTATTTCTTGTATAGATAATTAATTAAGTAAAGGAAAATTAATTAGTAATTACTACCCCACTTGCCTCAGCGTCTTCCTTCGTCTCTGCTCAAACCTATTGAACTTTAAAGAGTGAATAAGGCAATCGGCTATTGCAAAAGGTTATTAAGGCAATTCTCTCTATTCTTGAACTGTTGAACAATCGTTTTGGTTTTCTCGTGCCACCTCTACTACTACTCTTTCAGTTCATGATCTGATAGCTCATTATTATTATTATTGTTATTATTATTGACTCTAAAATGTTTATCTAGCTGTTACAAAGTAGTAGAGTATAGTACGGATAAGAGTTTGCGAAAAAAGCAGATATAAAGAAAAAAAAAGTGTCGAAATGAAAAGAATTTCCTTTCCCAGATAAAAATTATTAAGGTGAGAATTGCATAGAGGGATTTGAGACGACCACCACTGCCTTATACTCTGTAGTATACTGAACAACATGACATTTGTTAAAATTTGTACACCCACCAGAGAGGATTGGCAATAGCTGTCTTACACACTAGGACTAATAGCTCCTGATGGTGCTTGCTCGTCTATGCAATAAAGGAATGTAGTCGTAATGATATAGATTTTTTTTCAAACGAGTTCTTAGTAAGCTCATATCCAACTCCAAGCGAGCCAAAAAGAAATAGTTATATCGTCAAGTGTAGTTAGTTAGTTGGTTAGGTGTAGCTAATACGATGTGAATTATGGGATGTGAGTTACCATTGAATTACTTAACATTGCAGTTGGAGGATTTTTATTCTGCAATTCATTTTTACACTTGGTCCACTTGGGTTTACTTTTCCATCCTTTTTTATTATCATTTGCTATGCTCCCTATAGATATGTATCACTTGGGTTGGTTAGTAGACTACGTCATAGAGTTGGTTCAACATAGTTGGGCCAATTGTAAGAGGTGAGGTTGCCTAATCATCTTCAAGTTTTTTTTTAAAAACATTTTTTACCATATACTTTTGGATGTTTGTGAGTATATAGGAGAGGATATGAGGTATATGATTATAGGATATATGATAAGAGGTATGATTAGGATATGGGTGCAATCTGCAGTGCAATTTCTGCTCGGCTCGAGAGGTAGGTTGTGTGTGTGATTGGGCTTTTGTGTGAAAAGTGTTTGGTAAATTCGTTGCAAATTCATTGCCGTTGTGCAAAAAGGAACGAGTATTTCTTGGCAATGATTCTTGCCCTTTACATTCAAGAATGGGACGATGCTAGCATAAATATGACTAGAGTTTGGTGGTGGTGGTTATAATGGATCAACATTGTGTCAGACCAGGAGGAATTTTATCATCTCAGTTGCTATGGACTTTGTTTGTTATGAGATGTTTTTTATTTATTTATAGGGACAGAAGTGGGAGAGATTTTAGTTGTAAATGTACATGGGTAGTTGGTTGAGGATTGGAGCTTATTGGCTAAGGTGGGCAACTCGCCTAATTTCTTAAGCTCGTGTTGTGTAGTAGAATGTATGATCCTTTTGTAGTGCTTGAAGATTTAAGGGCTTAGGTGATGAAAGGATGCGTAGGCATGGCTTTGTGTTTTGGGGTATGATTTGTCAAGTTGTCACATGTCACATGTCTTTCAGAAGGGGATGACTTTCTCCTATTTCAGTATTGAATTTTAATTTGGATTTCCAATCAGGGACATGTGCATGGGGTGTTTCGGGAAGTTTTATGGATGCTCTATATAGGAGAAGGATTTATGAAATTTATGTTTTCATCTCGACAATAAACAATTAACATTTCGATTGTGGAAAATTTTTCGAGAATTTAAGAAAATTTCTACTAATATTAATCTAAAAAATTTCTATTATATAACTTGCATTTAAAGACACATTAAAAGATTTAAAGAGACTTGGAAAGTGCTCCCTTTTTTTTCAAAAGACAAATCCTCTGTAAATCCAAAATTTCCAAATACATGTCCCAAAATCATCTTATAAAACCCCATGGGAATATTCCCGTCCAAAGTTTCGACTACGGAAAGTAAAAGTAGAAAAAAAATAAGAAAAAAACGATTGTTGCGGGTAGGAGGTAAAATTTGTTGTTAAAAAAAGTGCGGAATTGATGTGAGTCAGTAGGTCTAGCCCTGTTCCTATTCCTGACTAATTTCATATCTAAAAGGGGGTTCCTATATCTCGGGTTGTCCCAACTCTAAGGCGAACGGGATGCGATAGATACGCAATCCCTTCCATTTCTAAATAGAGAATGAAAAGGAGTATCCTGCTCATACTAAGCCCCTGCCCTATCCCATCCCATGCTAGCAAGTATCTAAAATATATAGCATACATACCCAAGCCCTCCTCAACACTCTCAACACTCTCAAACTGAGAGAAGTGAGACTGGTTTCGTATACTATAGGATTAAGGCGAGTAGAGCTGGGAGATGGGATCGAGAACTGGGAACTTTGCGAGTAAATTTAGTTGTGTTTCAACCATCCACAAGGAAGGCTGTGCACATGAACCCGTTCTCATACATTTCTCAATCAATTTTGGTCAACTTTGAGAAACCGTACGGAAATCAAGAGTAGGAGAGAAAAAACCTCGAATCTGAAAGCCATAGGCCTCAATCAAGTGGGATTTTATAATTCCTCAATATTCAATTTAAAGTCAATAGACACAGACAGACAGACAGACACACACCAGTCTCAATACATATTATTGGACAAGGCCAGAGAAAAGGATTAGTTTAATACTATCAACTTGCTCCGACGATACCTCTTGTGTTTTTCTCGTGTTTGTGTGTGTGCGTTTTTTGGGGGAATTCTCTAGGATTCTCTTGTAAGGATATTTATTGATTTTGGATAAGAATACCCGGAAGGGTTTTTAGTATCCCTTTTAATTACTTGATACTAAATAGTGTTGAAGGTGTATTATTATTATTTAATATTTGAGAGAGGAAATTGTAGTAAATCCGTCAAAAGTGCTCAAGACTCAGTTGTGTCCCTCAGAAAAGGGCTTTTCTCAAATGCTCAGTCGGTGAGAGAAAGTTTCGGGGAATTTGGGATTTGTTTGTTTACATGTAAAGTGTCACTCTGTACGGCATTGCAAAATGAGTGGGGCAATAGGGAACCCTAGATTGTTACTCTCCTCCCCTGTTGTTAATATGGATGATAATATGGATGTGGACAGTGGAAGGTCAAGCCCCTTGACCTCTTCGGTGGAAGCCCTTAATTTAATGAAAACAGTTGAGAGTGTGGGGAGTAAGGAGGCAGGTTGCCCCGTGGACTTTAGCAGGAGGAGTGGTGAAAGTCATCATAGTAGTAACCACCACCATTCACATAGTATTAGTAATGTTAATCTCAGTAATGAAATGATCAAGAGTGGTTTGAGTGATGGGTTGGTGGACTACTCGTCGGGTAAGAAGGCATCAATTCCGCGACTAAGTCACCTCAGCCGGAGTAACATAATAAACCACTCGGGTCGGATGATGATGATGAGGATGATGCGGGCAGCCTCGGGCCGGGTCAGGTCTAGTGAGAATGAGGAAGAGGACCCGGAAGGTCAACAAATCTCAGGGGAGGAATTGGACGATGAGGACTACAACAATAATTTAAACCTTGTGCACCACCCCCACCGGTCCAGCCGGAGGAGGAACGACTCGGGACGAATGGACGAAGATGTCGAGGATGATGAGGAGTGTGAAGATAATGCCATCGAATTGGAAGACGAGGTCCTCGAGGACTCTCCGGACGAGGTCCACACTGCACCTTTGGATCTAAGCTGTCATGGAAAGCGACGGCCTAGTGAACCGATCCACCCTAGCCGGGTCACTCGGGTCAAGTCCACGGGCTCCTCCTCGTCAACTTCTTCATCCACGACGGCCACGTCCTACGAAGCGGCGGCGGTCATGATGGCCGCTGCGGCTGCGAGACATGCAGCGGGCTATGGTATCTTTAGTCACCACCGACATCTCAACAATCATCATCACAGGGATATTTATGAGAGGGACTCGAGCAGTCCGCAAGAAGATTCTTCGGATGACTCGGACGGTCAGCCCATTGACTTGGGAATTAATCCCAAAGCGTACAAAAAGTCTCTAATGAAGAGATATCGTAAGTTGCAATCATTTATTATATCTAGAGTCTCTCCACTGCATTTAGTTGTCAACTATAGTCGAGTTGTCAGTCCCTTGAAGGACCTTATAGTAATTAATTAGTTAGTTGACTCATTTGGATTTCCAGGACGGGGACTTTTCTACTTCTATAAGCTACTTCCTTATTAGTTGTTGAGTACATTCTAGTAGACACGGCTTCAAAAACCTGTGGTCGCAAGTTTGGAAAGTTGCACCCATCCCAATTGATTTTCTTATATAATGATAAAATATAATAAGCTCAATCCAGACAAACAAAAGAGTTTCCCTACTAGTCTGGATTCTGAGAGTTTCTAGACCAGTGGGTGACACATTTAGGAATAAAGTCCTTGTTGGTGTTGATACAAAAAAACCACATAGAAGGCAAGGGGGAATTTGTCCCTAAGGGATTCCTAGAACCTTATGAGACCTTCACAGGCTTCACAGAGAGTCTGCCTGGAACGTGGTAGGAAAGAGAAATGAAATTGGCAAATTGTGTGCCATTTCCCGTTTGGAAATAGTTGCTCCTTTTCAAGTGGCTTTCATTCATTTTGATCGCCTTGGGCTTTGATTTGTTATTATTCCAAGGCTTCGTATTCACGTGTAGAATGTGTCGGTAATATCCTGTGACTTAGTGGTGGCAATGGTGGGACCCAGGGAGCGAGCACAATTGAAAATCTGAGAGAGAGATTTGTGTTTTGTGAAGTCGTCGGTATTATTATTATGATTATCTTACCTTCCCAAAACTCTGTCTTATTTCGGCTCTGCATTCACGAGATTTTTAAGGACAGGAAAAGGAAATAGGGTGTGATTTTTTACGCGTCTTCACCAACCAAACCACCGAAGCATGTCATGTCATCTCTCTCTGAAATCTTAGCCCAATCGGCAATCCAAAACTACAACCATCCTCAAATCGTATAAACAAGCGTCCACTTGAGCCCCAGGAAAAGAAGGTGTTATTAAAAATCCACACAATCTTAATTACCCCCTGAATACGTGAAGGTTCGAGAAGTTGAGATACTTGATATTTGATACTCAAGGCCTCAGATTGTGGAAATGATGACCCACCTCCTCAACTAATATTGTAGAGTGCATATCTAGCTATAAAAGTAGGTGCCAAAGTGGATGAGTAAATAGACCAGGGTTGAAGTTTAAAAGTTTTGAAAAAAGCCCAAAATGTTTCCAAACTCTCTCTTTCTCATATGAGGAAAAGGAAATTTGGTGTCCATTGTCTTAATTGAATCGAGCATTGAAAATTCCTAGGCCGTTTCGAAATGAGACTTGGTGGAGTTACTACATAGGAGTTTTTAGACTGAGGAGGAGGACGTGGCGGAGATGATGAGCTTAATTGTTGAGGATGTTGAGTGTAGGACCAGGTTGGGTCACAGTTCGGAGGAGCTGCTGATAAGCCCATATCTCTGGTCTGGTGTATGTGAGTGTATTCACAACTAGTGATTAGAGGTTTGATAAGCAGGAGCAGCTTGTTTAAAAGAAGAAAAATCTTGTTGCCTTCCCCTACTGAACTTGGTCTAGTTTTTCTTGAATTTGGTCTCGAGTTTTGCCAAGCTTGGGTGATCCCAACGCTTTTTGAAAAGGAAGGTGAACTGCACTTTTTGAGAAGATACTCCTCAGCTCTATGTTGGTCTGGTAATTTGGCATTTATTTTCCATCTTCGTTCCTCGTTAAGCCTGAGAAGCTTTGACTTTTTTAATACTTTTGATTCAGTTTGAAAAAGGAAATTTTTTCTTTGGTTAGAAATGGTAATTTTTTTTACTCCTTGGTTACACAAGGGCAGAGATTTATAGGATCATAACATGTTTATAACTTATAACTAGGTGAGTGAGTAAGGAATGGAAATGCGTTTTTTAAGTATATATATATAGATCATGCTTAAATGGTAGTTACATTGTTGGGAACTATCTCTGGCTTTTTTAAATTGTAGGCATATATATTTTTTTTGAGCTTGGTAAATCCCAAAATGGGGTGACCTGCTTTGTAAAACTTTTGAGATGATTGAAACTTGGGTTTAAAAACAATGGAAATGCAGTAGTGGTATAGTGTAGTCAGTAGTGGTGGTCCGGATTGGTCTTATGTACGTGTGGTTTCGATTTTCAATTTCCAATTACAATTCATACCCAGTAGTACACGCATAGACGGCATCTCCTCTGTTCTTTCCCCATCTTTGGGCCGAACTGGTTGTTTTTTTAGCACGAGACAAAAAAATACTATGAGATGAAATGGAAATGGTTTCATTTATTTGTTAAAAATATACTTGTGCACATATGTGATGCATATAATCATTTTAATTTGTTGACAGTAAGAATAATAATGTAATCGGTATGGACTCGATTTGGAATTTCGTACTTTCCCAAGCCTCTTGAGCTACCTGGCTAAATCGGCCTTTCTGGTCAACTGGATTCTGATTAGGGTAGGCAGGGAACGTATCCATGGACTGCATAGGCACGTCCACCAAGTTATAAGAAATAGGAAGGTCGACCAAATACCGATGCCGATTCAATGCACACATGACATATATGTGACTGTATATTTCATCGATATATGCTCAAGAAACACTGAAGGCTTTTCTCTGTCCCGAGGTTGACATGGTTAGCCAATGGTTTCATTAGGTGTGTCAGTCTATCGATCTCCGTATTTATTCAACTGTCCTCGTCCTAATCAAAAGCTTTTAACTGGAATAAAAAATTCATCCTTTTCGTCTCGTCTGAATCCAAAGTTTTTTTTTGCACGCCTAGGCTAGCCATGTCTCTTTCAAGTCTACCTGAAAGTTTTCACCCATCAACCTATATGATAGTTGATGGTGTTGAAAAGAAGTTTTAAGTTTTCAAACTACTCCTGGAGACTTGTGATAAGCGGATATGGAATGAGGGCAGAATGTGTCTCAAGAAAAAGGCTCTCATGTCCGTACTTCACTCAATCTTTGTGTATATCGTCTCAAGATATGTTCCAAGGCACCTGCTATACTCCCTTTCAACTGTATAGACACAGAGTCCCTTGTATATAGATTGTTGTTTATTTTTCTCCTTTGAAGTAGATCCAGGGAGCCCTTATTGTTCCTTCCAAAGTCCATTGAGAAAATAGTGAAATGGAAATTGGTGTCAGGCATTTCCTTTTTCACTCATAAGCCCTCAGAGTTAAAAGGGAAATTGGTGGTAAGCTATTTTAATAATAGCTTTGCCTACTCTTGTACGCCCTATAGGCTCGGGGACTAGGGCTATGGAGCAATTGTAAAAATATATTTGTAGAGGATAAAAGATGAGGAAGGAAGAGATTTGTGTCCCCGTCCTCCAGGGTTGGGACATAGGAAGTAGGAAATGATGACAGGATTCGAATCCGGGTTTTTTTTATAGTTCAAAGTAATTCTTTATTATTGTGTGTAGTCCGTATGATGATAACATATTATAGATAGGAAACTCATTTACAAAGACCAAGCAGCCAGAGAGGTGGTGGTGGTGATGGCAATGGCATTGGGATTAAGCGTAATGAATGCATCCAAGCAAAGGCTAAAAGGGTCAGCGTCTGTTACCCGAAAAAACACACAGTGGGTAGAAAGAAATAATAAATTCACCCGGGATTGAATGGTTGCAATCAGTTGTGGAATCAAACGAGCATAACCAACTGTCGGGTTTTATTTTCTACGTTGGGAATTCCATGTAATAAATATCCTCTCTCCTCGTGTTCAGTATGGTGGGTAAGGATTTTTGCAATTTTGTTCTTGAACTCATTCGGGTATTAGAAAAGGGTGTCGGGTTTTTGGGGTGACATGGACTTGACATGACAGCTGTCACATGTGGATTTTTTTTTCACAGACTTTCCCTATAGATACACAAATATTATACGTACGGTGTGATTTAAATTATTTTATTATAAGCTGTTCTCTGTGTACAGCCATTAGGTAGTGTGTGCTCGTGCCGAATGTCATCATAATATTCCCTGGTAGTTTCCTTTTCCCTATTTGATAAGGATTGTTGGGCACATTTCCCTGTCGCTGAAATTATTCCGTCATGTTGTAAAACTGTATGATTGCATACGAGGGGGCTTATTATTTTCTATGGCCTCGGAGGAGGAGGAATGAGAGCTGGAAATAGCTGATATTTATTGGATTCTATTTTTCCTCTTGTTTCTTAATGTTTTTTAATGAAATTATCTGTTAGAGTGGGACAAAAGGGTTGAGCTAAGGATCAAGTAAAATTTAGGCCAAAGGAAACCAAAGAAGAGCGTCAAGTTTTGATTTAACATTGAAAAACATGACGAGCTCAGATGGTTTTGCAATGACTTGTATGAATTTCCTAATGCCACCACCGTCGTTTCAAAAGTCAAGGCGTTTCTTTTCCATTTCTTTTTTTCTTTTCTTTTAAATTCAGTTTTAGCATAAAAATTGTCAGCCTAGAAACTAACTCCCAACTCATCCTGTGAAAATCTAAATGGATAAAAAAAAACAAGAAAAAACAAGCTCAATCTGAACTCCAATTGTCCCTATAGCTAACAAGAGCAAATGATCCGTGTCACTTGATCAGGTTTACTTTTTGAGGGTTAAGAGGGGGGATAAAAAAAATCTGATAGATTTCGATTCTTCTTGTTCAATGTTGAACGTGGAATGTGATGAGCCATTATTTCCCTTGATTTTGGCCCAATTGTCCACCCAAGCGAGGAGGATGAGCTCCGCGTTTTATTTAATCCAAAGAAAACATTGAAAAATTCCCATCCCTCTCAGAACTAATGGTTCGTGTACGTGGTTTTGAATTTAGATTCTATATCATGTTGAGAAAACGAGAGAGAGGTAGAATGAGACGACCGTTTAAAAGAGATGAGACCAAGTGACACTGCCTATACAAAACAACAAGAGCTTTAACTTGAACACGTTACAAATTCCAAGTCCATGGATATCAAACTAAAGGCCCTTGAAATAGACCTCGTCCTACAGAGATTACCCGAGTTCTCTGTCTCCTCTCAGTCATCATGACTCTAAAGCCGCTCGACCTTCGACCTTCTAAACATACCAAAGAGTTTACTCCTTTCCTTAAGAACACTCCTAAAGGCTATAGTGTTCTTTGAACATCTCAACTAAATTAGCCAGCTCCCATAAATCCAAGCAATTTATTTATACAACAACAACAGCCTATTGTTGTCCAGGACGAGGGAAGGGGTAATAAGACTGGGTCATTAAGTATTGCCAACTCAAGTAGGGAATTAGGTGGTAGTGGAAACGCTTTTCAATTTAAGTGGCTGCTATGTCCTAGGGTCTGTTAATAGGATTTTAATTGTAATTAGATGGGAGTAGTTGGACTTGGTTAGTTGGCCAACTTCTCTGGACCAAGTTTCTAAATGGGTCTGTGGGAATGGTTTTTTGGGCTTGAAAAACCAGGAAGTAGCCCAAGTGTGTATAAGACACATCCGTCCAATAGGGAAAGAAAGTGAGAGCCTATATGGAGTAATAGTAATAGCCCTGTACACACAACTACAAGCCCTTTGAATTGGGTAAATAGGTCAGGTTGAAATACTATAGCATGGGATCCAACCTACTCCAACATGATGAGATCGTCTTTAAGTACTCTCTCAGCCTTTACTAAAAATCGCATTGCCCTCGAGGAGAGAATTAAGTCATGTCCGTTTGTGTAGACTGTGGAGACCCCCTCTGCCTCTAATCTCTCACAGTAGTCACAGTACACACCTATCTTCACCTGTTTGCTTCCGTTTTTTTCTCAGGAAGGGATTTTATGTGTATACGCTATAGTGTATGTAGGAGATAGCTAGGCACTGCAAGGCTCTGAAAAGGTGAGGGAGTTTAGTGAGCTTTTTTTCCCTGTAGGGATTACTTTGGTATAAAGTAAAGTAAAAGTGGTAGAGCCTTCAAAAAGGGCTTGTTGTTACAAATTTTTACATTTCCCTATCCGAATCTGAGGAAAACCTTGTTTTTTTTAAAGTCAAGCAGAATAGACAAGGGCTAGATCGAGCCTTGGCAGTCCGGGTCAGTCCAGGGCTGTAAGTAATGTGTGGAAGGTCAGGCTTTGGTCTTCTCTGCACTTGCTAGAGTGAGGGAAGTCTATGGGCTTGTTTAAATATGGCAGAGGGGATCATCATCTTCATGGATTTGTTTTGTTCATGATGACCTTGTTGTTGTTCATAATTACTCCTCCTTTGAGAACCTCATCTCCCTTTTGTTTGTGGACCTTGGAGATGGATTTTGGAGTATCAAAATATATTTCCAGATTTAACTCAGCCAAGTAGATTGGTCTTTGGATTTGACAATGAATTTCCCTCTGGAGGAAGGGTAGACAGAAACTGAGGATAATTTGTTATGTTTTTATACTTTGAAGAGGAACTGAATGGTTTGAGTATTTTTGTGAATCTAGTTTCCAATCAAAAGTTGGCAACTTTGTAAGAATCTAATTTAAATGTACAGTTTGACATTTTAATTTGGGAAATGTAATTTCCATAATCCTCTCTCTCTTCATGCAATAGTGGCGGGCTTGTCACTCAGGGTGACTCATGTACTTGTGCCTAGTATATAAAAACATATTATCTGTACAACATGTATGATTACGGAGATGACCTTAGTGACATTGGCTGAAGAGTGTGGATGATAGTTGCTAGTTAGTTTAGGGGATCCAATTGGATTTCCTATCTGAGGATATGTGTGTAAATATGCATATATATTTAGATTGATTTTTTTCGACCAAGTGTTAGATTTGGGTTTTGCTATGAGAGAGATTCGTCTAGGATAATTTTCCTCAATGTACAAACTTCCTTTCCATCCTTCCGGAATGTTTTAGTGGAGGACCGGAAGGGTGTTTTCAAAAAAATGGTGATTTGCCACGAAAATGCTATTCCAATCTCCGTTTTCAATTTCCTATCCTATTTATGAAAAAACCTTGGGGCCATTTGGCCATATATAAATGTCAAGTTCCACACGTAGAGAAAAAGCACAAGTTGTATCCATTGAGTCATTTGTAACTAGATAGGAAGTAAGGTGTTCGACAAGGACACAGGAATAAAATGCAATGGAAATGGTCCAAACTCCAGGGAGAAGCGGGGTTTAAGATTGAGCCGAGAAATAAATAGTTCATAAACGTTTGGACCGAGTATTACATTTTTTTTGGTTCCGAGTAAAATATGTGCAGAATATTGGGGTTGTTGGGTATTGAGGGCAGCCTAGGGTATTCAAGGTTAGTTTGAGTAAGGACGAGGCTGGAAATTCCAGCCGGGAGAAAACCCGGATTCGGCATCCAAAAATAGGCCACTCCATTACTTCCTTTATATATATAATGTGTGTGTCCCTCTTGGAACTACCCGTTGGGGCCTTTGACGTCAACCCGCTTCCCGATCGATACCCGGGTAGACTGGTTACCCTTTATGAATACTTTCTACATGTATTCTATACCAGACATAAATACATATAGACATCTATATCCCCTCTCTTTCTCTTTGGCTGTAGAAAGTAGTCCGGTTCCGTTTGCTCTCTCTCTGCGTAACAGCGACGGGGGCTATATAATAACTTCCCTATAAGGTTAGGTTAGTTCCTACCCGCTTTGGTGGGATAGGTTTCTCAAGGCTACCCGGAATCACTGGGGTATCATCCGACTCGAGCAGATAGACATAAATGCATTAGCCATCTCCTTCATCCTCGATTTATGAGGATTTCTCTTGTATATACACCAAATGGATTTCGCACTAATGCTCTCTCAAGGACTTCCTTCACCGTCCTCTTCCCTAAGAGCCAATTCTATTATACCCATCCACCCCTATCCTTTCTTCACCCCATTCCTCTCTTCTCCAATAAAGGAGGAAAACCTCAAGGGTCCTTTTATCTCTAAAGAAATTCATTTCATAAGAAATCAAAAGTTATTCCTTGGAAAAAACGGAAACTACTAAACATTCTAGGGTAGTATCAACAACAGAGCTCTCTCTGCTTTTTTCAAGCTCCAAGGGACGGGTGGTGGGGGCTACAGACTCGTCTTAAATGTTCTTAAGCTTACTTCACTTCTTCAGCCTCCTCTCTACCTCTTCCTCTGTGACAATCCTCTACTAGAGTATTGCAGTTTCCTAGCCGAGTGGAGGAAGTAGAATACCCGGGAAGGTTGGTGTATGGATTCCGATTTTTTTCTCCCGGTGACCTAGTCTCGTCGACTATTATAGTTGAGGGGCTTGGTCTATTGGGTTAGTATAGGTTGAACCTGGCCTGGTTCACTATCCTCATTCCGATTGTCGGGGATGTTGTTTATTTGATATTTATCCGGGACACACGCAGTATAATGATGTAGTCGTGTCTAGCCTGTGCTGATATGGTTCCGTTTCCGCGCAATTCCCCTCCCCCCGCTTTATTATACCTTTTCCTATGGAGGAACGGTGGAAAATGGAGACCCAGTTTGCAAACTCGGAGTTATTAGGAGATTATGCGGGTAGGGAGTTTGGGATTTATTTTCAAAGGATAACCCTAACCTTAGGCATTGAAATTCCTTGGTGGAGTAGGGAAAATAATACTTGACACTCTCTGCTCACTCTGCTCTACTGGCCTCTATCAAAATGATCCACTTCGGGTAGCTGGATTTTAAATAGAAAGTCCCTTGAGATTTTTATACATTTATTGATTTGGAATGATTTACGAAAAGGATGGGATTTTCATTTCAAAATTCCCCTTGGCCTTTTGATAACGTATGGATTCGGAAACTTATAGCAATTTGCATATGGCTATAGTTAGTATTGATGGTAAATGCCAGGCAGATTTTTCCATGTGTTATTAAATAGGGAATGGGGATTGGGGACTACCAGTTGTTGTTCATTAAGAATTTCAATAGAGGATCAACAGTGAACTGGTTGGGGATCGTTCAAGGGATCCAGCACTTTTTTCATGTCATCTAGTCTTGCTGTACATGTATAATATAATGCATAGGTAGTGGTTAGAATAGTAAAATATATAATTCAGATATGATGATGGCTTATTAGTCTAGATTCTGATTTGTGGCTGAACTAGTCCTTGACCTCATCACGTAATAATGAATTCTTACAGACAAAATCCATAGGATTATCATATGAGTTGCATATGGGGATTGTATATTGTATCCTTATATCATTTTGATTCCTAAGGAATTTCCTTTCTAAAAAAACGAAATAATAAACATCCTAACCCTTATTAGGCTTACCTTTGTGTAGTAAAGCCTCAAGGCATTAGAAGCTTTTAGAAGCTAGATAAGCCGACTAAGTTCAATATGGCTATTGATGGATTAGTTGAATGATGATGATGATGATGATAATGATTCCCGCATCCCTTATTTTAAAATATTAATACATAATGAATAAGCTCCATGTGTATCTAAATAGAAATAAAAAAAATCCGCCTGAAGCTAAATTCTATAAATTCCTAGGAAAGTGATAAAGGAGGATGAAGGGAAGATTTAATGTAATAATTCCTAATCTATAAGATTAGGCAGGGGAGTGGATTTGATCTAATTTTATTATGTCAAATCATTGAATGAAATTGGAATTAAAAGTTTGTAACTTTACGTTCAGTTTCTCAAGATGAATGATTTGATTGGAAAAAATACCAAAGGTTCGAAAAGAAGTGTATGAAAAATATGTATGTACTAAACAGAAACTTGCGTCTCGATAAACGATGGGATAACAATAAAATATTCCAAGATGTAACACGGCGGGTTGAGTGTGCAGTTGGAATGGCATAATGTATGAAATCATAACGATGCATAAAAACTGCAGCTCCACACTATAGCAAATATTTCTTGGAGTATGCAGAAATATTACGAGAGAGTTTATAGGTCCAGGGGCGAGTTTATATTAAAATATATTTCACTTCAAGTGATTTACAAAGAAACCCTCTTAGCTAATAAAAACGCGTATATATTATGAAAAGTTTTTTGAAACAAATATCCCAAACTCTTCCATATTTTATGGAGCAAATGTCAAGAGTAGAATATAGGAAAGCGGAACCGCCACTTGCTACGAACTGCCTCTACTGTGAGAGGTTGTGGTGCTGGTGTGATATTAAATATATTTTATATTGAGTCAATGTATGTCAGTAGGACAAGCGAAAGTTCTCTTAATTTTGATCATCACTCTTCTCAATAATGGTCCACACTGCCGAGGTAGACGGTAGCTCCATTGTTATTTTTTCCTGAACGTTTTTATGACACAGGAACGGGGATTTTTTAATATCATTCTCTTCTATTGAACGATTAAAACCGACAAGTACAAAATGGCACACATGTCGGTTTGCACGTTCAAGCCGTGTTTAAACGCTTCCTCATCTACTTTGATTGATTGGTAGGAAAAAGCGGCGGTGATTCATCTTAAATATCAGATGGGGCAGCAGAGCTCATTTATTTATTGTCCTGTTGTTTGTAAAGATGGATTTTGGGGGTAGAGTGACCTTTAGTTGTACAAGATGTTGACGTAATAGAGGCTTAATAGACCTGGCCTTTTTGTATCTACCCATGCGTTTTTTTGTTTTATTATTATTATTATTATTTTGTATGGGTTAAAAAAAAGAGGATAAAAATATTGGCATAGATTCAACCCTTTTTGCATAGGTTGGGAAGAGAAGCTAGTCAAAGTCAAGTCTCAAGTTCGGTTGTATTTGGATAGGCCAATAGATAAGAATGATGATGATGATGATGATGCTCAATCTTCTAGTCTCGTGGATATTTCCACTCTATAAATTTATTACTTTAGATTTGGGTGTGAAAGAAAAGCTTTTGGTAAATATCCCATGGTTGATAAAAAGAGGAAGAATTTTTTTTAACTCCCTGGTAGCGGGTTCAGCTCAAGGAATAATTTTCAATGAAACTTTCGAGTTTACTTAAAAGTGAATTGCAAGATATGTTGGTAATTAATTAGCATGTATTTATACATTAGATTAAATGTTTTATTTTTTATTTGAAAAGCTCTTTTGAACCTTCCAATACTTATTCATAATCAGCCCTTGACCACTAAAAGGCTCAGAGAATTTCCAAACTAGAAAGAGATTCGAGAGGGGTCTTGTTTTTTCTTCATGCACTTTTGTTGGCATATCATTATGCAATGTTCAGTCTAATAATCTCTCTCCGCATTATTCTCCTTCTTTTGATGCAAACAGAAAAAAAAATACCAACTGCTGAGGAAATCCCTGAGCCAGTTTGGGTTCGAAAACATCATCTCTTCTACAGACACCTCTCTCTCTCTCATAAATATGAATATTACGTGCATACAAAAACCCCTTGACATCCCGAGGTGGTCATATCCAAGCAGTATCGGTCGGTACTTGTGGTCATCTCTCAACTTCCGTTTCTTATCATGGCTTATCGTTGGTGAGAGGGAGATTTGGCTGTGCTCGATCCGCATGATTAGTTCGTAAGAGAGAGAGAGAGAGAGAGGATATAACGACCCAATTAAGGACCACAGGATCGATAAGTGTTTGGAATATTTATGATATTATTTGTGCCACCACTGCAGGAGCAAACAAGCAGTGCAGTGTGTGTGTGTAGTCAAGTAGACTAACTCCCTTGTTAGTTGAGCTCACTATATGTGGATATAGCAGCCCTCGACTCGAGCCTCCTTACTTGGAGATGAGTTGAGTATGGACGAGATTGATTCGGAGTTGTGTCATCATGATTTGATTACAGAGTGGATTTATCTAATGACGTAGCCTTTATGGTTTGTTGTAGGGTGTACTGGTATAGGTGGACTCGCCACTGATATCGAATTGGGTCACCGGCCTCATCTCATCTCAATACTCTATCCCTCCAGTTATTTATTATAATGGGAATGGTATGAATGGGACACAAGTGGTAGTAGTAGTATTGGTTAGTACAGATCAAGACTAGGAGTGGGGATTTATAAATCACTTGCGCTTTCATCCCTCGAGCTTCTACTGTGTAGCCCCATGTGACATTATTAGGGAGAACTGGAGCAGTAGTGGCAAAGTCATAATGATCTCATCTCTCTTAATAGTCCCTAGTCTTAGAGAGCTTAACTATGTCTCAGATATTTGTCTCTCCTGAGTAAAAAAACAACACATGATCCAACCTGATGTTTTCCTTGTAAAATATATATATATAAAATATACAAATCCATCCTAATTTATATAATGTTTGACAAAATACATGAAAGGGGACTGATTAGACAGAGTTTTTTTATTACCTAGAAATCGTTATAAAAAAAACGAGTGGATTGTTTGTCTTCCACTTACAATGTCATTTTAAATGTAAAACATGGAATTGGACATACGAAGAGGGGAAAAAACACACAAGACAAGGAATAATAATTCAAAATTCTAAGGTTGACTTGACATCCCTAAAGTCGTCAAGCATTTTTCTTATTATATTCCATATTTTATAAGTATGACTTGAGAGAGAGAAAGAAAATGCTGATGATCGTACGTGATTTTTATGGCAATGTTTTCCGCAAACTGATAAGCCCCAAGCTGGATTGCATTATTCTTCCTCGGCGAGAATTAGGCGAAGGTTGCCTGCATTCTATTCTCCCTATGTTCCCAAATCTAACATCACACAGACCCGTATGGGCGCACATTTATTATACGTACGTATGTGTGTGTGTGTGCTGAGCCATTATGGAGCTTGTACAATAGGTTTTTGCAATATCACCACCGAGCATAGGAGATTTATATGATTTTGCAATTGTAATTCTTCGCAACATTTTTCTCTCTCACTTTGGTATAATAGAATATCCGACAGAGACTCGTATCTAGAGGATGTAGATAGGTCTATAAAGTGTTTGTATATAGGCTGAGAAAGAGTTACCTCACACTATAGACCTCCTCCGTCATCAAAAGCAAAGACTTTGCATACACAGTCTCTATAGCTAGGATGTGTGTAGTAATGTGTGGATGTGTGTGTAGTAATGTGACTCTATGTAATGCTTAATTGCTAATAGATTTCTGGTGTGAATTGTAACATGGGAAAGTGGAAGTGAGCACACACTAATCTATGCACAGGCACACACACTCTTGAGAGATTCTGGTAACCCTCGAGGGTAGCCATAAGAATGTTGGTGTTGTTTTGTTTTTTTCATTGCAATGATTTCCAAAGTCAATCCCAACATTAATATTAGAGTATAGAGAGGGAGAGAGAGATAATAATAAATACACGAGGGATTTGGCAGAGATGGTGCAAGTAGATAAAAAAACACAGCTACTATGCATGTGTATTTAGTTGCTGTTCTCTATCTAAGTGTCGTCTCATGTGGGAACATATTGAGGTCAACGGGAAGGAAGTGTCTCAAGTTTTTTTTCCTGCTGCTGTTTGATGCAATTCCTTGTGCTTGTGGATAGAGAGCCGAAGCTGTGGGAAGAAATTAGGCCTAAGTGCCACTACACTTTACCTACTAGTCATGAAATACATAGCCATCCATGCACTTGGCACAATTTTCGCTAACAAAATCTCTCACTTTTCAAAACCAACTCTCTCACGTAAGAGCGAGAGTAGAGAAACGAGTGGGGAATGTCAGGAGATTATTATCAGACAATTTTTAAAGCTATTTCTTATTTTTAAATGATTGGAAATCAATTGTGGTCAGTGAGTAAGAGGAGATGGGAATTTTGAGGATGCTAATGCTAATTATGGTCAGCATGGTCCGGAGTGGTCTATGGTCTTGGTGGATTCACCGGATAAGGCACTCAGATGGAAATGTCTGTACAAATATTTAGTTTTAGGGATTTGTAATATGGATATGAATTTTGGTAGTGTGTGTATAGTTTATTTATGTCCATGGGGTTTATAGAGTTCCCCTTTGGTGTGAGCTTATTGGAATTCCATTTGGCGACAGTCGGGTGTGATCTCCTGCTGCACTTTTCCTTTTGCGAATCTATCTCGACTTGTGAAAAAAATAGGCTGTTTCATCCATGGCTCTTAGGAGGTAAAAAAATATGCCAAGTTCCATTCCCGCATGACCATGTTGTAACAAGTGACAGTTGACAGTTTTGGCTAGTGTGAAACCCAGCTCTGTGTATAGAGAGACATGTCAAGTTGAGCCTAGTGCTGAACGTGTTCTCACGGCTATTATAATATTATTATCTCCACATGGACGTTTATATAAGAAAGTTTTGACATATTTTATAAAAGATTCCTCCGCTGAATGTTTGGAGAAAATGTCTAGCCATTTAAAATAATCTTTTATGGCCCATAGATATGAGGAATTTTAAAAGTTGAGCGATTGGGTTCACAAATTGCAAATTCGATGGATTCTCATGCATGTCTCTCGTCATGTTCGGCCTGGGCTTGTGTATGTATGACATGAGTATGAGTGCAGAGTTGAGTTGGGCTGCTGTAGCTCGGGCCTGTGAATTTGCATAGAAATGACAACAAAGGATTGAGACGTAATAGTGCTAGTGTGTTGGGATGACAATAGACAAAGTGTAGTGTGTGGATGTGGGATTGGCTCATTACAATTAGGACGAAGGGACATGTTCAACTAGAGAGGGCTATGGTAGGTTGCCCTAAATTAATCCTCTGTCTAAGTTTCGGATGTTAGGACGGGCTGGTGTATATTTGCATGTGCAGACTACAAGTACACAGGAGGGGGGAAGTTGTGCAATTTTTTTGCAATGCTCTAGCCGTGTGTGTGTGTAAAAAATACCTACTACTCTAGCATAGAGATATAAATAAAGTAAGAGTGAGTAGATGCCAAAAACACCTTGCTGAACATTCAACACCAACAGCACAATTACGATTACATCTGCTCGTGTCAACGAATGAATTAGCTTGGCTTTGGAGGGATTCAAAAAAACCAAACAAAAACACTATCAACTATTTTGAGGGCATTTGACATTTCCATTTGGGGAGAGGTTTTGAAAAACAATCCACTCGCATCATTTCCCCTAAATTGTTGAGAGTGTCTCAAGCAGCTTTGGGTATATTTTTAAATTTGTGATTGTTTTTTTTCCTTGAGACCCTCAAGAGTTCAATCCCCCCAGAGTCCCAATACATAATACATGTTATTAATATGAGTATTGAGAGATTGAGAGTGGAGACGTATTATGCAGCCCTTGTGTTCGGGATGGCAGTTGGAGATGAACATGATGATATCAAATTATAATACTTGGATCCAATTCCGAGTCATTCCTTTGAGTTTGGCCCAATTTCTTTTTCTCAAAACTTGACGTAGTACCCCCAGCTCTGTCTACAAATAATATATCTACACGGCCGGATCTTTGTAATTAGAATGTATTGGAGAGGATCATGCATTCCCTACTTATTCTCAGATATTTATTTCCTATTGAGGTAGACATGGAGAATATGAAGGCTCAAGATTGATTTACTCAACAAGGAGTTGGTTTAGGATTTCCGCTTGATATTAAATAACTGTAAGAGAGTCTCTCTCCAGGAGCGTTATTATATTTGGCAATATAAAAAACTAAGGAATGAATCTGTCACGAGGGGAAAAGGAATTAAGGAAGTGACGGGTAATTTAAAGGCAAGTGGTGTCGTTACTCTTTGTTTTTTGTGGGATTTACTATTCGTCATGTGATGTGTTGAATTCTCTACATGCTAGTTGATAATGGATATGGACCACCAGGGCCGGATTACTGGGACTAATGATTTTATTACAAGAATTTCAAATGTATCCGGGTCCATAGTTTTGAAAGGGACGATACCCTGATTGATGCTCAAGGGGGTGTTTTTACCCTGATTACCTTTGCTATTAAAATCACAATTCATAAAGAGTTGAGGAGAGAAAATAGTTTGAATGCAATGGTTAAATGTTTTAAAGTCAATGGACTCGGCCCTGGTGCCCTGCTAATAAGTATGCAGTTGCACACAAAGAGCTCTTGATCACATATGCAGATTATTGTGTGAGTTAGTATTAGCATGAAGGCATTAACGCCAACGGCCTTGGTGGAATTTAGGATGTGCTCTGTAGAATGGAGTACCACGTCCACAATACATAAATACATAGTCCTTCCGATTTCCGACGACTCGGCTATTAAATAAATTTCTGCACTATTGCTCATACAACACTAAGAGCCGAGTTAAATATTATAACTAGGTTGGGAGTACAGATCTGTAGTGTTGCAGTTTGTGAGGACGTCTAATATAAATACATATTGATACAATGACCCCCTTGAACTTTTTTAAATTCCCAATATCCTCTCCACTCGATCTCCTGGATGGACGGGAGAGAGGCGGGTGGTGGGGGTAAAAATTCTTACATATTCCGTTTGTTGTTGTCACCTAAGGTCTTGTGCCAAAAGTCGGCACACTTTTCCTCTTTATTTTCCATATATTTTTCAATCCCAACTCGGAGCAGTTAAAGCTAGTGGGAAGGTTCTGTAGAAGAGGATGGAAGAAGAACACAAGACCACGTACAACAAGTAGGTGGTTAGTCCCAATACGAAGAACAAATAGGTCATGAAATCTCCGTCGGGATTTGTCCCACTTGAACAAAATCCTGATTAGTCCAACCACCATCATCATCCTCCTTCTCTCTATCATTTACTATTACTTGGCTGGCTTGGCTTTCCTGGGATTTTTCTTCCCAAGTTGGAAAGACTGGGTATTAGAACTATTATATAAGTACCGTACTGGAATTCGTATCCCTCCGAGCTCTCCTTACCTAACACATGTGTGGCAAGAAATTTTTGGAATCTCTGAGTGCATGTAATTCTCATAATCATTTATAATGCCCCAATGGCCCTGTATATATATCTCTTGGAGATGAAGCAGTAGAAAGTAATTGTGAGAAACCCAGTCGGGATTCTTTTTCTGGTGTTTTTTTTTTAAAAAAAAGCCTGACCTCAATTCTGTTATCCCATTCAATAAAATTATGGTTGTTGAATAAAGGAACTTTATTATATCCACTTGTTGTGTGTTGTCAGGGATTACATGTTCCATTACGTAAGACGAGGGCTATACTGGGAGATGTCAGAGGCTATAATCATATGGACTTGACCAAGTGTAGATGCACAAATCATACGGGGCTTATGACATCCCCCTGCCCGCATGAATACTCGTACATCCAACGGCATGTCATCTGTGTGTAGAAAGCAGTTAGAAATGTTCAAACACATACGGAAAGTCAATAGTCTCACTCAGGTTAACAATGCTTAAGGACCAGGGAATTTAGGTCAGTGGACCGACCTCCAGGGAAACCCTGTGGGGGGCTAGATATTAGTATTGAGTATTGGCTCGGTGACTTGCTCACCTCCCACCTCTGACCCTCATTGACATGCGGGATGATGTGAGAAGGGTGGAAAGTATTTTGAAATCGTTCGTATAATTAAAAAGAGCTGTGTACTCTAAATACGTCTCAGAGAAGATTCCAAGAGAAGGGAAGAGTTAAGCTGAGGACGTAAGGACCCGGTGCGGTGGTGGTGTGGTTTTTTATATTTAGTAATCTTTATTATGAAAAGTGGGCAGACAGAGCCCGGAGGGTACAGGGCGTAATAATAATATTCTGGGGATTATAAACTCTTTCATGTCTAAGAGTTTTGAGTGGTGCCTGTGTATATGTTTTTTATAGCCGGCTTTGGTAGTAAAACCTGAAAACTTCTCAGACGATCTGTATCCAACATAAGAGATGTGGGTATTTATGTTTATATTGTCTTCCGCCTTCTTCCCGTCCATATGGGAATTAGGCTTTGGCCCACATTTCCATCATATATGAAGAAGATCCAATATCTTCATAGGATATACACCCTGTCCATGGTGGTGGATTGTTAGGCATACCTTAAGTCTTGCTCGTCCAGAGAGTGTCTTATATATAACAAGAAGGCCCTGTTGGGTTCTCAAGGAAAATAGGTCAAGTGAGGTAAGGGAAAAGGGGCTTTGTTCTTCACTATCTTTGCCTTTGCTAAAGGCTATAGTCCTCTCAGGATTAGATGGACCACTGCACTGGGTACCAGTTTCCATCTAATAGTAATAGTAATAGTAGTAGTTGTGGTGATGATGATGACGACAATAAAATAAAAATAATAAGATCTGTAACATGTTCTGTATTGAGTCCCGTGTGTGTGTGGATGGGGATGTGATGATGATCCTCGATCCTCTTCAAAATACCACTTCCTTATGGCTGGATTGAGTATAAAAAGGCTCCCTATTGTCTTACTCGGAGAGGCAGAGAGGGTCCCCCGGGTCATTTAGAATTGGAAGATCTGGGTCAACTGACTCACTCTCTTTATAGATATATATATTTTTTAAATGGCGGTTCACCCCGATCACCCAATTATTTGTTGGGATGATTATAAGATGAGGATGATAATGGTGGGGATGATATAGTAAAAGGATCGAGCTTCTTAGGCTTGTGTCTGTCTCTTAGTAGTTGACTCTTGTGCATCTTGTCAGTCTAGAGTCTCGGGAAGGGAGTCTAAAAGAGGGATTCGATTTCCAAGTACTGGTATTAGAAGAGTATTGAATTACTTGATTAGACTCGTTGCCATCCCACCTTCTTCCTTTGGAGGTACGTGTGGGTATTCTTGATAGCTTTTCTGGGTAGTAGGTTTTATTTTGAGGTGAAAGGGTGTTTTATTTTAGTCTTGGTTACCCAGAACAAGAATGAATGGGAAAATAAGAGGAGTTGTTTGATATTTACTTGGAACTTGGAGCCAATGTTTTTAGTCAATTATCCTCTTTGGTTCTTATACAGAGATTTGCGAAGAATAGGTGAACGACAAAGGAGCAAGTATAGTTTAGGAATATATCGACGAAGGCCAACAAGTAGCGAAACGGAGTCACTTGGGTTAAAAGAGGTTGACACAGATTAGATTTTTGTAACCCTTTTTAAATTTCGCCATTTTCGTATGAATAAAATATAGAAACCATGGACAAGTGCAACTCGCCTCTATTATTATTATTATTAGTATTATACTTTTTATTTACTTGTTTATCCCTTGCACTTTTGTTATTTAACACTAACGAGTTGCATCAATTACGCAAAAACTATGTTACGCTATAAGCCGAGATCTCCGTTGATTAACAAATTAGAGAAAGATTTCGATTGTTTTTTTAAGTCAACCCTTATTGAAGGGATGAAATGAAGAGTGAATTTCCTTCTCGACTAATGTCCCTTTTGTTCCTAGCATTTAAAGTTAAATATAAATAGCATGTGGGCTTTGATTTCTTCATCTAAAAAAAAGCATGTTCTTGTAAAAATAAATACAAAGGGCAGTGTGGTTGTGCGTGAAAATGACACTTTTTCAATTTAGAGCCAAATGGCTTAAAATACTCGTGTTCATCCCTCAATGAAAGGATTGTAAAGTGTACAAAAGAGATGCGTCTAGTAGTAATAGCATTATTTTAAACATTTCCAAATAAATCCTCCCACAAATTTGGCAATAAATACAAAAGAGATAAATGTAATTGGTGTGGTTGAATAGCATGTTCACTATGTTTGCCCTACTGCAGCAGTGGTGGTGGCTCTACAATCCACAATAATATTGCATTAAAGTTTTAACTGTGTAGTCAAGTTGATTTTGAAATCTTTGATGATGATGATGATGATGGAAGTTGGCGGTGGTGGTTGTTGGTGGTGGTGGAAAGGTGTAATGTACGAAATCAAGGACATTTCATTCCTTGTACTCACTCTCTATATAATCTTATCTTAACCCTTTTGATACTTTTTTCTTTCATATCTAGATGTGATACGATTACACACTTTAGCTAGACTCTATCCCTCCCATGCTATGACTCTCAGCCTATTATTCACTCCCAGTCCGATTCGAAAAAGGACAGAGCCTCAGTGAATAGCGTCCATTATTGAGCCTGTATGTCTAACGATATAATTCCATAGGAGAGAGAGGGGAAAGGGATAGTTGCAGTGAGATTGCATCAAACGAAATGAAAAAAGTGCCATTGCCTCATCATAATTTAACTTTTGGCGAAAGATTAGTTGGCAAATTTGCTCACACATAGATCCTGTCCCGATCCCCTTTTTCTTGATGATGAATGATCAAGTTTTATTATCATTGAGTCTTTCTACTTTACATTAGACTGGCTGTTGTGGCCGATATGGTCGTGTCATGAGCTGCATAGATTGCTAGATTCACGAGTACAACTGCACTAGGCAGATTGTACAATTATTATTATAGCCGATTAACTAGGTAGAATGTAGAAAAGGTGGCTGGGCTATTACGGGATATTTTTGCAGGGGGGGGGTTGTTACTTCATAATCTTTTCAAGATTTCTTTGTAAGATGTGTGCAACAATGTGTGCAATGATGATGATAGTATAGTTTTTTTTATCGGGCTGAAAACGAATAGTTTACTGAGATCTGTCTCAAGTCCAGATATTTCAAATCGTTTGGCATTGTTAAGTAGAATGTATTGTTAGGTAGCTTTTTAAATTTGGGAGATTAGGGGTTTAAAAGCATGACTCTCTCAATGAATTTGAAAGGATGGAGCTAGGGGTATATGGTCAACCCTGTAGGATTCGAATTATTATTATTACGTGTTAAAGTATTAATAATAACACTATAAACCGGATTTGATTCCCCGCTTCGTTTCACACACAAGAGTAAATGGATGAGAGGAGGAAGGGAGAAATCTCCTGGAGAAGGAACACAAGCGTCTCTACACACACCTCACAATATTATTTAAGAATTTATAATAATCCTGAGACAAGCCCAGACCACAATCAAGGAAACCATGAACCATGCCATTATCTATGTACAATAGTCCATACGGAGATAATAAGATTCACTACTCTATTCCCCGTCCACTTGCTATACAGTCCAAGCTAGTGCTGAGTAATATTATTCTTAAGTAATAAAAAAAAACATGAAAACTAAAGTCGGTGGTAGTAGGAGAACTAGAGTCAGGTGTAGTTGTACCTGGGAGTTCTTGTTGCTAAGGAAAGAAGAAGGTGAAATGGAAAGGATTTTTTTCCCTGTCTCAATCATGACGTCACACTCGGTCTATTATTCTCCCTTCAAAAAAATGGAAACTCTTCAACAATATACTTAGGCACTTTGATATTAAACACCTTCTCCAGCCTCGTTGACCCCTTATCGATCTACTCAGAGAGAGGGAAGGACTTATCTTATCTTGGGAAGATAAGGGGATCAATTAACTCTTTCCTGTCTCATTCTGAGTGTATAACTATTAAGGGGAATTTTTTAATTTAAAAACCATTTAGTTAGTTATGTTTAAATGCTAGTGAAAGATAAAGCGATATTTCTATTCGTTTCATAGAGCTAGAGGTAGCCCTTAAAGTCCCTCTCCAGACTTTCCAGGCCCAAGCTATTCAGAGAGACGCAGAGTATTTGAATTTAGCACGTCCCTTCTAGTACAGTCTCTTGACTTGTTCATCCTTGGAGCCTAAAATAAAGCATCAACCTGTCCCCTCATATTTTTTGAATCCTTTATCTACACGAGGACATTAAAGGGTAATTAAATTCAAGATTAGTATCTTGTGTAGCTCCATACACAAGTGAATACGCGGTAAGGGTTTCTTATCTATTAAAGAGATCCCGTTCTCTTATGTTTGAGCTTTGCTAAAGACAGTGAGACGCACTATTCTATAAAAGCTAAAGATTTTAATAGTTTTGTAAGAAATGAAAAATGACTGTCCTCAGCTTCCTTCCCTTAATTGTGGAAGGGGTTTTTTAGCTTGTGATTTCTCATTGTAATTGTGATTGTATTTTGATAGAATAGAGGGTTGGGTGTATTCCGAGTGTCGAGCATGGCATGTGTAATGTAAGACACGTAGGGCTATTTAAAAAAGCTGTGTATGTATGTGTATGCATATGCAAGGGGTTTTTGATAGGAATGGAATAGTTGAGAAAAGTAGAAGGTACTGAAGATATTGGAGAAGGCTCCTTTACGAAATGTCATGGATGAGGGAGGATGGATGAGCAACTCGGTCTAAGAGAGGAAGTCCAGTCTTCCTGTCATTTCTTTGGAGAATTAATTTTTTCATTTAAAAAAGAGAACATTTTTATTCTTCTCGTTGCTCGTTGCATAAGGAGGTAGAGTCTCTTTTGTAGTCAAGTGTCTCAAGGATGTGTGTATCATCACCGTCCTACATATCATTCAAATGAAACACAATTCGTGGTTTTAGTTTCTATGTATTTATATTATGTATGTAAATTTTATCATAAAATAAGGAAAAAATTAGGGTCAACTAAAAAATGGATGACTGTTTGAGCTTATTTCCATGTTTTGTTTTTCAAAATTTAATTTACATGATATTAAAAAATATATATTCTTCCGAAAGGGAAAGGCTATAGAGTTGAATAGTTAATAGTTTTGAGTTTCTTGGCCCAGAGGTCCCTTTTTAGGACATGTTTTATAAATATCTTATTCAAGATTCAATATTATTACCGTATTGACGAGAGGGCTCGGCTTAGATTTCAATGTGGTAATTAGTATTAGTTGGCCTAAATTTCCTAAAGCTATATCCTGCAGCATAAAGGTACATGATCCTACTTAGGAGTCTATTAATGTCCTGTGTAGTACTAGGAATAATTTTACGGAACCTCGGCCTATGGGCTCTTACGTAATCTCTCTCTCTCTCTCTGATGAGCTGAAGCCCATATGCCCTTTTATCTGTAGACGGGGGATTTGAGCCAAAGTGATGGATTGATTGGGAATTGCAACAATTAAAATGATACAAAAGCTCTCGAGTCAAAATCCACTGGTCAGTATGGACCACATAGTTTGGGAATGAAATGGGAAAATAATCTAAAGGAATGATAGTTTATAATTCTCTGATGGTTCATATAAACTCTTAGAAATCCTAAGGCCCTCATATCCTTTGAGAAAACAAATAGAGAGATCTCAAGTCTCTTTAAGGGGCTGTTCATGAAAAACAATCCTTCCTTCCAATCGTCTCCCTCTTCTTGTCTAAACTGAGTCCTGATTCATGAACAGCCCTTAAGAAGGCCCTGTTATCTTCACCTCTTCTCAAGTCTACGAAATCGAGGGAAATTGTTTGAAATATTTCTTTTGAATCTCACCAGGGATGTTGTGTATCTGTCAGTAAGTAAAGGGTTCAAGTTTGAACTGTGTTTTCATTTTTTTAAATTGTGGGGGATCCTGAAAAAATAATATAACGGGCTCGTTGAGTAGAAATCCTCTAGTGGATTCCCAGTTCCTTGTTATTTGTATACACTGGCTTTTTTATAGTTGGAGGAGATGAACTATGAACTTGTTCTTGTTCTTGTACGCGTATTATCTCAGGCTGAGGAAGGCCCTCTTCTTCTTTACTGTTTACAAAATCCTTCAGGAATAATCCTTTTACTACTAGTGCATATACTATGCTAGAGCTATTTAAAATTATGTACAGGGAAGGATTTTGAAAAAAATCGTCTTGTGCTTCCAGTATAAATTCTAAATCTATAGAACCACGGAAACGTTAAGAATCACTTGTTTAAGAGAATGAGAGAAAGATCAGCGTTTTATTTAACAGTAAAAAAAACTCCACCCTGTATGCATGTGACATGGGTAGAGTGTCTGTGTGTATGGCTTTGGATTTTTATATATTTTCCTCAGCTTTTTTAACGCTTATTTTTATTACTCAATTCTTAAGGAGGGGAATAAAGGGCTCAGGTCTTTTGTTTCTTTACCATATTTTTTTACCTACCTATTCACCCTACAATATCTTAAGATGTATATAAAACTAGTTAAGAAGTTCCAGGGGAAGGAAATTAAAACTGTTTACTGTTACTTATCCATAAGTCACCCTGGGTGGAAATGATGATGAGGATACCCAAAAGGGAGGCCAGGCCAAGTGATAAAATAATGCATTGTTTGCCCTCTCTCTAGAATATACTACTAGATCCACATTGCGAATGGATTTCAAAAACACATAAATCTCTGAGAACGAATTACAGGCTTATAAAATAACTGCTTTTTCTCTACAATCCGCGGCTTGTATTAATAGAGTTTAGTACTTTTACTAGCAAGTATATACGACACTCGAGCCGAAGGTATTTCATAATCTTAATAATACATGTAAAAAAAGTTGACAGGATGAGTTGGATTTTGGATTCCTGGATTTCGAAATCTCGAGACTTTAGATTTTGATTCTCAGAGTAGAGAGAGGTTTTATAATATAATTTTCTGCCTCGTCATCAGTTGTACACGACTGTGTGTGATTATGGCCCTTTGTTCAGTCCCAAGCTGGTGTGATTCTGAGAAATCTCTCAAGTCTCAATGTGCTAGTAGTGTTAAACTCTGGCACAAAGGGTTCCTATTCACTTTCATAGCATTGGACTCGGCCACTGAAACTAGAACCTTCAAGTTGCAACTCTATAAAATAGTGTTTGGTAATTAGGGCATTTTTTTCTGCTCAAATGTTCATTCTGAATTAGAATAAAAGTCCCCCCTCGTAAATAAAATGAATTTCAAAACTTAAACTGACCGTTGAGGATTTTAGTTTGCTAAGACAGGTTTTTCTTAATTTTTTTCCCCGGTGGACAAGTAAGTGAGTGTGCCTCTTTCTCCTTCCTGTCTCCTACAAGTTGAGACGTTGGGGTATTATTATTATTGTTATTATTGTTAGTATCATTTGTATGGTGATGCAGGGGCTTGTATATACTAATTTCCATGTCATGACGGAACAATTTCCGGGCCTTGATTTCCTCCCTGAGAACAGGTTGGTAAGTTGGGGAGTAGCTCTTCCCTATCTCTCTCACAGGTTGTTGTATTGTTTTGAGGGCTATGTAATGCCCTGGACAAACTGGTTGTCTGTTTGAATGTCCTATTTTTTTGTTCTTTTAATTCCCACGGGCCATCCTAAAGAGAGCCCAGAGGAGATAAGAATAGTAAGTTGGTTGCCAAAAAGTCATTTCAGCCCATTCACGTTGTTTTTAAGTCGTGAGGTTGGGATGTTGAGGATATTTTTTTCCATGAAATATTTGAAAGGAGCAGGAGAGTTAATATAGGGATTCTAGGGCAGTGTTGCCTACCTATTGTTGCGAAGCATTGTTGTCAAGAAGGAGAGTAATAGTTAATAGTCAGCCGTCTCGGAGTGTAATGATCAAAACATTGAACAGGTTACGGGTAAAGGGGAGGTAACGGAAATGAACAACCTGTCTTCCGTCCCTGATTTTCTCCATTTATTTAGCCAGCAATGTTGAGCGGAGGCTATTAAGCGTGTGTAAGGTGTAGTCCTCGTTCCTACTTGAAACTCCATCCTGTTTTATATGATAATCGTCGCAAGTTGAGATGCCATGTACACACTAGATAAATAAAAGTAACAAATATGCTCTACTATTAGAAGCCACTCTAGGGATACATCGTTGTGGGAGCCCAGGAGTTAATAAAGGATGCACGTGGAGGAGAAACTAGATTGGATTTTAAGTTTAATAACACAGCCTTCAGAGAGCTTGCTGATGTTTGAAAAGGGACTGCTTTTGGGAGGCTCTTGCTCACACTTTGACTCATCGATGACTTGTCGGTGCATCGATGAGGTTGGGAGGATGTGTAATCCCACCGGGCTATAAGGACTAGAGATAGTAAGAAGAGCGTTCCGTTTCGTTTCCCATCGTCTCGAGTCGTTGATTTTCTCCAGAGTACTTTTTCTTTATTGTTTTTTCTTCTCATGGAGAGTGAGACGGGAAGTTGGGGATTGTTTAGTTGGTGGTTTGAGATTTTACATATTTTTCCCTGAGACTTTTCCGTCCACAATAATAAGAGGAGAGACAGAGTGTGTTTGTTGTGTGTGGATTATATAAATAGGAGTAGATGTATATGCATCCTCTCTTGAACTGGCATCATCATCATCCGATCACGTTATCACCATCATCATCATATAAGGGAAAGAAACGGTAATCAGGACAAGGTAACGTTGAGAAACACTTAGGAACAATTTTTTTTCTTCCCTTGTGAGGATCTCGAGAGAAGCTGAGGAGAATGCATCTACTAAAATCTACTTACACAATTTTACATTCTCTGTTGAGATGTAAGTGGGAGGAGGTGGAGGGGGTGCATCCATCTACTGCAATGGCATTGATTATTTTTTGATTTTTCTGAAAATCATTTGGAAATCTTTTAATTTCCTTGCATTTCGAGAATGTAATTTTAATGGTGAGAGAGGACTAAGAAGCGACATGGCTCTTTAAGGCTGATGCTCAGTCTTCCTTTCATCATCACGTTACAAATATATTTAGCTCGTCCATTGTGGACCAAGTAAGTAGTATAGTAGCAGTAGTAGTAGTAGTAGTAGTTAAGGCATTGTTACACCAAGTATAGTATCAGTTCGTATGGTGATTCCATTGTTAAACTCGTTCCATTGTTGCCGATCTATATAGGATCTCTGTCTCGAGTCTCAGAGACCTACTGCTACATTAGATGAGATGAATATTCAAGTCTTAAATGATCGTGATGTAATCCAATGTGTAATGATAATATTTCCGTTCGAATTACCACAACACCAGCCCCCCCCCCTTTTCTTGAGTCTCCATCTTGTGCGTATATAGCTCCTCGTGTGTTTTTTTATATACTCTCTATACTTATGATTATGATGATGAAGAAAGGCTATTCCTGGCCTTGGGATTTTGTCTCTTTGAACATTTCTGCTCTGTGGTTTCGTCTTCTGTGTTTGTCCTCTCTACTAAATTGTGATAGAAAAAATCATCCGTCTTTATAAAGTATACCGGACTCTTACTCAATCTGAGTTTCTGAGAGGCTGATTTTCTTAGACGCTGATTGCTGCTAGGTGGAACATTTGAGATTCTTTGAATGGACCTTAATGTATAGAGAAATATGTAGAAAAAAAAGTGTTAAAAATCCACCAGTAGATTCTCTAGTTTTTGATTCTCTGGATGAGTCAGACATGACATGACATGGCAAAGAGGTGGAAAAGGAAGTAGGCAAGTAGTTATAAAATCTATCCTTGAGAAAAAAAATTCCAACTAATAAAAATGTAGCTATAGAGTTTTTTTCAGACTAGACTCCGTTTAGACTATTTTCTCTGACATGAATCGGTGGGAACTGTTTTTATTTTTTTTCTCCTCTCTCTCTGGGGAATAAGGAGGTAATTTGTGTTCATTGTACTTGTTGCCTTTGCTGGAGATTTTTTGATATCCTTTTTGGATATTTATCGAATTTTTGGTGTGAATTCTCTCTATTTTTGGGTCACAAAAAAACTGAGAGTTTAAAAAAATAGGTTGCCCTATTTATAAGAGAGCGTGGTGAATGCCAGGGCTAATTCCATCTCCAGGATTAAATTCCAGAATCTGAAGAGGTTATTGATTAAATATATTTGAGATGGGCATTATTTTTTATCATCTTTTTACGGAGCCGATAAATGAACCCTTTTCTGAACCGGAAGATTATAGATTTCCACCTTGTTTACAAGTCAGGCAACCCAGATAGTTAATCGATTTTTTTCTCTTCTTCTTCCAGCCAATAGCTCATTCACAAAAATCCCCAACCACCACCGCCACCGTCCTTAATAAATAAGGTTGGGCTTGTGTCATTGTTGGGTGCACTACTAAGAAAGTTACTACATGTTGTTATTACTATCGAAATCGATGAGGATGAAGATGATGATTGTAAGCGGAAAAAAATAAGAGGCAGAACGGTTCATTATTTGTATTGAGGATTTTTGGGGCCCTTTGTCTGGTCCGTCTGTCTGGTGATTCTGTTCAGTGTGTCATCTCGTACTATCTGCTAGCCCAGTGTTTTTTCCTTCTCTGGCTTTTCAATCGAACAGGGCAGATGGACAATGGGAGTTTTTAGCTGGAAGTTGGACTTATCAGCTTGTTACATCTTTGTAAATATTGGCCACCTTCCATACATCCGTAGTAGGAAAGTAGGATTGGGTGTGTGTAAAAAACACTGATTAACATCGTCGTTTGGAATTAGAATTTGGGAATCGATACTTTTTTACGGGAACATCCGGCTTGTCTCCCAAATGTCAATGGGACAAGGTGTAGTTTATTGTAGATGTTTATGCAAATGACCCCGATGCAAATTTGATCCCTCTGGGAATAGTTGTAAATTGTGTAACGGTGAAGTTGGAAGGGAGGCTGGGACATGTTGAACTGTGTGAGAATTTATTGATGATCAAGTACTTAAGGGAATGATTGACATGTTATTAATTATTGATTTTTTAAATATTTGCAGTTGATAACAATGGAGTTCGATTGAGTGGATTGTTGGAGCTGGAAGGGCGTCGATCTCCGAGGAACAGCCCTCCTCAGACACTTCTTCAAGGGATTCTCAATCACCACTCGGTCCAGGGGTCACCATTGTTGACCTCTCTTCAAGCTGGCCCTAATGGCCTCACTTTGCCCCACAGGCTACCTTCTTACAATCCAACCTCTACAGGTATGTCAAGGCTCTTGGGTCCATTTACATGTGTTTAAAGGAGGGGAATTTTTTTTAGTCTGTTCCGATTTTCGGGGATTTTTTAAATACAGGAAATAGGATTAGGTGACAAGCGGCTGTAGGTGATTGTAATTGTACTTTATTTTTACGACAACCAGAAGTGCAGGCTTGAGCTGCCTGCTCTTTTGGTGGGGAAAATGATAGGAATATTTTTTTGAGTTAACAAATGGGGTTTTTTCTTGGCAAAACTGAAATTGTGAAAAGAAATGGAGATCCTCCATGTGTTTGTCATATAGAGATCATAAGGGTAAAGTCGTGTTCCTTTTTTAAGCAGTTTTTTATTACCTTGTAGAGATTTTTTGGTGTCAAGTTGGATTCCAGGTCTTATTTTTGACGATTTGCTATATAAGGGATTGTCAGTGTTCTATGAACTTACTTCTTGTTGTATTCTAACTTTGGGGAAGAGAAGAAAAAAATCTAATTTAAAATCTCTTATGCTGACCCATTTTGAATGGTTGGGAAGGGAATTTAGGGCCAGAATGGATAAATCCACAAGCCCAAGATGAGATTTAGGGTTTGGGGAAGTCGTAATGTTAAATGGGGTGTTAGGTGTAAAGTGTCTTTGCAAGTGAGTTTTATTTTTATTGGCCTTTTTTTGTCCACTCTGTCGTCTTGTGTGTCGTTTAAAATGCAGATTTTTTTTTCTTCCGGGGAACTAAAAAGTCTTTTCAGGATTTAGGACTCGGGCTTGAAACTAATCTCTTTAGGGATGTGTGGGAAATGAACAGTTAATTGCCAAACGATTTCCACTCTCATTTTGCAAATCGTTGACAAAGGAAATGGACATTAAATTTAATATTCATATTTTTGTTACTCAACCAGGTTCACTTCCTCCAAGTCCAGCTGACAGTGGTGTGTCCGATGTGGACTCTAGCAGCAGTGGTCACACTTCCAATGACGAAACCAAAGCTCGACTTCAACCCACCCCAGGTAAGACTCGGTCAATTACTTACAATATATACAAAGCCAGCTTGAAGCATCAGCAGAAAAAAAGCACATGACCTTAGAAATTAGTGAGGAATTCTTTTAAACAAGCAAGGAATTCCTTAACCCCTGACCTCGCCCAAGCTGACATGTCTTGCTGACTGACGAGGAGTGATAGAGTCCGGAAATCCCGAGTGATTATGACAAAGAACTTCCATAGGATTAGATTCTTCCTCTCTCTCTCTTTTCTATTAAAATTAATGACAAGTCCAGCCTGCCGAAATTGTTCCCTGACACTTGTCTTTCTCTCTCTCTTTCCTAAATATTGGAGCCTGAAGTACATGAGTAAATTAGTGAGGAAGGAAAACAAGGTGAAGGTGTCAGTATAATTGCCGTCGTCGTATGGAGTAGAATTTTAAAAAGCCAGCTGGACACTGGAAATGATTTGAAAAGTGGCAAGAAAGGGGCTTACAAGTTAACAATTGGATGTTAGGTTTGGAAATTGATTGATTCCTCGCACGTACTTACCTACTTATTGGAACATGACACACTCACTCACCAGGGCTCCTCTTCCCTTCTGTCAGATGTGCGTGAAAGTGCTGCAAGTTGGAATAAGCCGTATCGTTATCCATCTCCAGTTTAGAGTCTGCACACACATTGTGTGTCGAAGTCAGCTAGACGACCAGATTAGATTATTAGAGAGGAAATTAGAGAATTTCGAATGGGAATCTTGAAGAAAAATTTGGATTGCTATGAGTTTTTTTTTCAACATTAAAAAATTATTTGTTTGTCTGATAATTTTGAAAGTATTTTTGGGATTGGGACTACGACATGTGGGAGCTGTCAAATAAATGTTAATGTGAGTGTGGAGGGAGGATGAGATAAAAATTTGTTGGAAAGTGATGAGTTTTTGGTGGACCGGAAAAGGAAATGAAAATTGTATGAAATCCCTTACGAGTTTTAGGTGCTTTGAGCCAAGCAACTTGGTTCTCTAGAAATATAGGTTCTGTACTATCCACTAAAGACTTGTATCAGTCCTTGTCATTGTTTTATTTTTAAATTGGTACATAGAACATAGCCAGGAAGAAATGATAAGACTTGGGTAGGAACGAGTTGTACAAATTCGATAAAGATTCAATAGCTTTTTGAAGCCAGTTTTTAGGCTTGAGTAGCCAGAGGATTCTTACAAGATTCCTCTATTTAAGTACGGAAGTGTAAAATGGGTTGAGGAAGTGAGTGGAGTCGTGTTTTTTTTACAAAATCTTCTTACGATACTCCGGGTATTTTCTAGACACTAAACTAATAGAAAACCTCGGGTATGTATTTCTGCCCGTGTGGTGGGCTGACAAGGCACTTGAGAGTTCATCGCGGCTAATTTTGACTCACTCAATTTGTGAGTCTGGGATGTGAGGTGTATCTCTGCAACCAAGTTGTTTTAAGATCACTTACAATCTTGCCGACATTTCCTCCCCTTCCTAAAAGAAGCTTCCGTCGATGCTTTTTGATTGCTTTTAAATTCTAAAGTTGATTATTATGTTTTTAAAATTATAAACAATGCGTTTGTATTTACAGTGCCAGCGCCACACACCCCGGACAGTCCAAGTCCAACAGGTCATGGAGGGTCACCCTACCTCTCATCCCCATACTGTCAAATCCCATCAGTCCGACATCCATACTCATTGTCCCGGCAACATCAATCAGGTCAGACCGCTCGCGGTTACTTCATACTTTTACTTTCTTACTCGCACCAATCCACTTGCATCCACCAAGCTACCTCAGACTCGTCGATGCATCGGTGAAACAACATAGCTAATTCCATTTTGAGTATTTACATTGGACTTTAGTTAAAAGGCTCCGATGCACAAAGTATGGGGTGATGCTGTCTGTGTGCCCTGGTTGTAATTTATTTATCTTAGCGAGTCTAGAGTGGATCTGTGTCTATTTCCAATACAGCACAGAGATACAGGGACGAAGCCCTCTCTGGTTTTCCTCTATTTTCCATCCGACTATATTTGTGCATATATTATCCCCTCTTCTCCTACATATCATCCTTTAAGTTCCCGAGAAGCCTTGAACCTGAAAGGGAAAAGTTCAAAATTGTACAAATTCTCACGGCCAGAAGCAGCAGCTCTTTCAGCTCTAATCTATCTGCATACATGGGGGTATTTTATTTGTGGAAAGAGGTGCAGGTGAATCCTCTTGGTCTATTCTTCCCAGCATCATCTCCATACTGGCTAGATGATATTTTTGCCAAAAAGGTCAAGAAAACTTTTGAGGAAAAGGCTATGAAAATATTGAGGGAAATGGGCATCTGGAGAGAAAAATAATGCTTGTATATTTTGATGTGCATGGAAATGAGGGAATGTCACTGCCCTTAGGAATTGCAAGTAGACGCAGATACAAAAGGTTCGGCCCATTCTTTCAGCTTTGTTGGTCCATGGCGTGGGAATTTCGGGTGGGAATGTAAAGTCCAGAGAAAAGGGAAGTATACATATTTCGTATATTGTTCGTATATATTTCTTGGGCTGGAGAGAGGAAGAACAAAGACCGGAAGGAGGACTATTTGCATATTTTATTTGTACAAGGGTCAAATGTTTCCAATCTCCGAGTTTGAGTTAGAAAATTGATGGAAGGAATTGATTTGAATTTATTTAGGAAAAGACAGCTAATCTCATCATTTAGTTTCACAAAAGGTTAGAGGTGGGATTAGTAGAGATTTGCTAAAATGCATTAGAGTTGGGACACTGTGAAAAGGGAATGGATAATATGGCGGAGCTAGTTTTAGGGTTATTAGGTTATAATGTGGTTAATTGAGACAACCATGAGGAAATTATCCTTCTTCAACTTGTGTGACGAACTGAGCTGGGATGTAAGTTGGGTATCAATTGATTATACTTTTAATTAGATTTCGCGTTGCACAGCTCGGTGAGGATAATTAGTTGATGGAGTTGAGCTTGTCTCACATATAAATGCCATGGGACAGAGACCGCAGTTTCCTACTGCCTCCTTCCCTCGGGTTGGAGGGAGGCGAGAGACACTTTGGAGAAGGAAGGGATTGAGATGTGGTATCGAGTATTGCATTCAAGTACTAACTGCCAATTGGTGACGAAATGTACGTGGACGGGATTTGTGCTTGTGCAGGGGCTCTTTCCAAAGAAACGGATGGGTGTGGTTTCTATTTCCTGACTACATAATAACCCTCGTCCTCATTAATTGCATTTCACTTGTAAAAAGACGATAAACGGTTTTATTTAGAAATTCAATTCAAGACTCTTCCATTGTGGTCGGGGATTGTGAGGCAAACGATACAGAGGGAAACTATGCACGTCATTTCTTGTGCATAAAATAAAATCCCCCACACATACACACCCCCACCCATCCGTATCCGGTCTGGTTTCCGAGATGAAGAAAGCGTTTCTCGTGGAAACATGGTAGCTTGAGCTACTCTATGATTGAGCCTAATTTGCCACCAAAGGTGCTATCGAGATGACTTTAGTACGTAATTTAATCTCGGCTAAAGTTTCAAAAGTTTCAAAACCACACCAGGCCTGACCTTGCATCACGAGATGAGCCACTTGGGTTAGGACATGAATGAAGGAGAAATGTATTTGATTAACCTAAGGGAACTTTCTAGTCTGTAATCATCATCATCATCATCTTCTTCTTCTTCATCCAAGAAAGTCGATCCAACTTTGTATCGATCCGAAAGTACATTCGTCTCCACAGAACTTGTCAACTTGTCATCCCTCCACCGCCTCTGAGGGAACGGCTTCAGTCATGTGTGTTGGTAATTAGGGATTGAGATAATTAAGGGGATTAGCAGCACTTCAACTGGGAGTTTTTTATAGACTCTATTCAAGATAACCTTGTCAATCCCGATATGAAGTTGGGTTCTTATTTACGCAGATTCACACCTGCTTCTCTCTCTCTCTCTGTTGATTCTACTAGGAGGAGTGGCACTAGTCCGTATAAGGACTGGAATAGGGAAAAGATTTTGATAAATCAGCAAGATTTATTTCTACCTAAATCTGTTATGTGTTCCGAAAGGGAATTAGTTTTAAAATTCATCTATGCAAATCAGTGGGGATGAATATGGCTAGTGGGGAAAAGATTAGTCAAAGATTTCAGAGCCCGTCCAAAGTGTAGGAGTAAGAAGTTGGTGGGGCGGAGGGGGGCGTTGTGTTCCAGGGGATTTGCGAAATAATTCCTTGCCTTTAATTTCTGCACAATTGACAATGTATGATGATGTGCAGAGCTGTGTATGAGATGCATAGGGAAAAGAATGAGATTATTTTCCATAAATGGCTCAGCATATTACCAGGGTGGATTGTTAACAAGAGTCGAGTGGATAGTTTGCATATCCACACCATTTGATTATGTGAGCAACTGGTGGTGATGGTGGTGGCTGTGCTGATATGATGATGCTGATACTTTTGGCTTCTCTGTATGGAGACCGACTCTACCGAGTTGAACATAGGAGAGAAACTGATGATTATAATAATAATAAGAGAATATGGAGAATGGCACTTATGATGAGGACGATGATGATGATAATGCTGATGGAGATGTGTAGAGTGGAAGGCAGTGATGGTTGCTTGTGGTTTTAGTTTCCTCTCCTTCTGGGTCAAACTCCTTTCTCAAGGCTGACAAGCCTTTTTACCATTTTTTTTGCATACACTCACCCAGGCTCTATAGACATTTTTGCACAGGGAATAATTCGCAACCCGCCTGGACTCCACCTTCCCTCTTCATCTTGAGCTTTGATACAATGTCTGTGGGGGGAGGGGGGTATGAGATGCATCCACATCGTCTTTGTAGACTATGAACATCTTGTTCATCATCATAATAATCTACTTTGTTCTCCTCTAGTATTGTGGGCAGATGTGGATGGATTGTTTTTTATCGGAGATTTTTTAGCAGCCCTTGGTCTATTACGCGGATTCCTTGTAATACCTTGGTCATGATTGTATAATCTTGATGGGTTTCCTTATAAGCCGGGGATAATAGTGTGAGCTTATAGTTCCAAGTGGAACATGGTGTGTAGCTCTAAATGTATGTGCTTGTGTGTGTGAGCTTGGTTAATTGCTTATTCAGTAGGAGGATATTAGATAATTATCCTAAGTGTTCAGTGTGCTAATCATGGGGAGGAATAGGGACGGTTTAGGGTGTTAGTACATGTTCCAGCTAGCCTTGTTAATTTAGGGAGGTAAAGTTTGAGGACTTAGTTTTTTTAGTGGCTTTTGGAAATTGAAAGTTGTTTTTAGCTTTGTTTAAATATCGAAATTTCCACTTGTTGATGTAATTTAGAAAAGCTACGATCAAGTACGGAAATGGATGGCTTTTTGTAGGATAATTTATCTTCTGGGTTTTTGTACTTGGTATCGTGTAAATAGGATGTAATTTCTCTTTTGAATAATATCAAATATGTATCCACAAGGGGCATAAAATCTCTAGTACATGGTTCAGTCTCTATTATGCATGAATAGTACAGATATAACTTAATTGTATATACTTTTGAGCATAAAGGATGATTTGCAACTGAATGATGATGACGAGGGGACATATTGGTATAATTCACATAGTACTTAGCACTTATGATGATTTTGCAACCAATTTGCAGTACAAACAGAGCCAAGTATAATAATTTGGAGATAAGCCCCCTGAGAGCCCCTGTCCTCCCACAAGGAAAAATTCAAAGAGGATTTTTAGTGTGCAAATAATGGTACAGCAAAAACACGGTCAAGTTTAAGCCAATACTTTAGTGTTTTACACTCGAGTCAAATTATATTATTGGAACATAACACACGATCCCATGATTGATGGGATATTGTTTAACTTTATAGTTACTAGTAGTAGTATTATTATTATCCAACTAGTAACTCCAAGGCCCGTGTTAAAACGGTCCTCTAGCTAGAAACGGAAAGGTCAGTGCTTGCTGTACAGTAGTCATTTTAAGAAGGGGATAAATTAGACATACCCCATCTTGCGGTAAAAAAACACAAAAATTTCTCCCATAAAAGACCAATGTTC